>CAUYQG010181426.1:0-20690 GCA_963574415.1 Tarsius wallacei
CTGCTGGGAGGGGGGTAGTGAAGCAGGATTGGCAGTAGTGGGAATCTGCCTGGGGAAGGGGGGACATACTTCATCAACAAAAGTACCTGCATAATGAACATTTGCTTATCTAACCCTGAATTGTACCTCACATCTTTAAAACAAACAAACCAAAAACCAAAAACCAGTTAGTCTTAGAAGGGAACATGCCAATGAGGTGGCTGCTTCTTGGAGGAGGTTTTTGGCTTGCTCTAGAATCAGAACTTTGGTCCTTTCCCACTCTTTTCTCAAGAATCGTAGGAATTCCAGTTAAGAAAAAACCAGGTTTCTATCCACTGCATGCTATTTTTGACATTTTTATATTTGGTTTATAGCAGAGAGAAGGTTGTCAGCTTACTCTTACAAGAAAGACTCTATCTAGACAGAAGGGTACTTCCTGAGGCTATATAAAGGCTTTTCAATATGTTAGGTGCTAAGCAGAGAGGTGGAGCCTGTGAAATATACCTCTTATAAAACAAAGGGCCTAAATAGCCCATTTAGAGGAATTCTTTGGCCCCAACTGCAAAGCCTTAGGGAAATTTAAGCCGTTGTTCTTTAATTATGGAAGCACTATATTGGGGGTTTTCAATGTGTGTTCAGAACTTGCATCAGAATCATCAGGGAGAACTCATTTAAAATGTAGATTCCTGGTCAACTTTATACTAACTAAATTATAATCTCTAGGGGTGAGGCCAGAACAATCTTAGTTTTAAATTAATTTCCTTGGTAATCCTAAGGATCACTAAATAGTAAGAGCTCTAGAGGCTGTTCTTTAAATTTTAAATTATAAACTTGAAGAAAACACTCTATGTTTATTATATTCATAATTTTAATGTTATTTTCAGTTTAAATAATATGGTAGGCAGAATTCTGAGATAATTCCCAATGACCTATGCCCTAGCAAAACTCTCTCCCCTTGACAACGGTGGATGCTGTAACTTGCTTCTAACCAATAGACCATGGCAAAAATGAAGGGGTATTACTTTCTGGGATTATGTTACATCATGTAGCAAAGGCAAAGGGATTTTAAAGATGTCATTAAATCTCCTAATTAGTTGACTTTAGGTTAACCATAAGGGAGATTAATTTTGTGGGTCTGATCTAATAAATTGATAAATACATTTACAAAATGGTCTAGTGATCAGAGAGAAAATAAATAGCATAGATATTCTCCTGCTGGCCTTAAATTAACAAACTGCCATGTTGTGGAGAGGGTCACATGGGAAGGAATGGTGGGCAACCTCTAGCAGGGAGGACTTCAGTTCTACGATCCCAAGATTTGAATTTCATCAATAATCAGTGAGCTTGAAAGAGGAGTCCGGTCCTCACAGGAGACTGAAGCATCAGCTGACATTTTGATTGCAGCTTCATGAGACCCTGAGCAGAAGACCCAGTAAAGCTGTACTTGGACGGTGTATATACTCAGATCCATGGCATGTGTGTAGTAATAAAAGTGTATTGTTTTATGCTGCTGTTTGTTATGTTGTAATAGAAAATTCATACAAATAGTAGATAATAAAATATCTTATTTTTAAAGCACTGTAAATTACGTATAATCTGCTCAGTTGCTTTGAAATCTACAGCAAATCAGGGTCCTGCTGAAGAATAGGAAAACTTTTCAAGAGGTACATGAGTATAAAACATTTTACAGCATCAATTTTCATATGATTTACATTCATACATACTCTTTTCTGTCATTTATTGGTCTGGAAAAAAGCCTGCAATTGAGGAAGCTATGTGCGCCCTTCCTTTCTGCCTTTGTTTCCACTTTCCAAAAGAAAGGCAGACATTCACACATCTAAATCTCACCACAGTGAATAGCTCACAGGTGTAAAAAACCCCAATCCCATGAAAATAGTGGTACTGATGATGCCTTTGCTAATCAAAGGACTTTGTGACTTTCTCTTTTACATATTTCTGTGGAGGAAAAGCGTGGCATTAGAAACAGGGTATGCCAGTTTCTGTGGCAGTGCTCCCAACTCAACTATGTTGTAAAGTAGTGCAGCAGGAATGATGGAAATGAGGGGATCCTACTCATTGTCAATGAATGCAGTACTTCCTGGGAGAGACACTTGAGGGAAAAGTAAAGAGAATATATTCTATGTTCTTTCCAATCCAGGATCCAGGCACAGAGTAGCTCCTACCTGGGATGTGACTGTGCTCGTGACAGAGGGAAAAGGGAGATATAGCAGTAAAATATGGCTACTCTGAAAGATTGTGCTTGGAAATGTTGAAGGTAGCAAAGTCTTGTTTTGTCCAGATGGCAACCTCATGGAAAAGACCTGTTACAGAACTTTGTATCTATGTTAGAATTCAGAAGTGAGATGCCCGTCATAAGGACATGTGTCAACACTTTTATTTAAGTTGAAAAATGAGGACAGACCTTTTTTAAAATAGAAAGCAAATCTTATTTGGCTGATTGGTTTGATAATGAGAACTGACTTCGGCAATTAAGTTGTGTGATGTATACCTCCATAAATCGAATGAGCTGAATCTGTAGTTATGAGCCTGAGATGAATATATTTATGACCAGATAAAAATAACTTATCAAAAATATTGTATTGTCAAAGATGTACTATAATTAATAATATTTTGATTTTCCAAACTCTTTTTTTTTGAAATGAGGTCTTGCTCAGCTTGGAGTACAATAGCATGATCCTGGTTCACTGTAGCCCCAAACCCTAGGCTCAAATGATTCTCCTGCTTCAGTCTCCCAAAGTGCTGGGACCACAGACATGAGCCACCATGACCAGCCTGACTTTCCAAATTCTTTCTATAATTGAATTACACGAAATGTCTCACGTGAAAGAGCAACAGGTATAATTGCATACTGCTGATAAGCCCTGGTACAGTCTTTTAAAGAAATAATTCTCAAATATTAAGTGACTGCATCTATTGACTAAGTAATGGATAATTTTACAAATAGGCTATTTAAAATTCTTAGGTTTTGACAAAATTAAAGGATAATCTAATTGAGTTGTCAGCTAAAACACTAAAATAGTCTTTGATAATATGTTGCAGTGTAATTTTAAACATTTAAATCAGAAGCAAAAGTCCTTCCATCCTAATTTACTTACATTTGTGAACCATTTTTTTATTGCTTACATTAATAAAAATGAAAAAAAAAGTAATGAATCTAATTTTGGACTTTATCTTCTTCTGACAATAAATAATATACATTTAGAGACATAAACTAATTTAAAAAGGCCCATTCATATCATTTTCTATAACATATTGCTTTATATATTTAGTGATCATTAATCAAAATTATGATACATTTATATTCTGTTTTGATCAATTGCTGCTACTAATAATTGTGATGACAATTCAATCCAGAAGAAAAATTTTGCTCTTGGAGCCTCATGGTCAAAGTAAATTAAAAAGTTAAAAGTCTAATTTTATATATACACAATTTTATATGTACAATTATATACTTTTTGAGAAGAATGGGTGACTAATAGTATCAGAATTCAACTTTGTGGGGAAAGTAAAACGAAAATATAAGTTTGAGAGCAAAAAAGAAAGATGGAAATTTTCCAACTATCAAAGGAAACTTGTTTATGTAGTTTTAAGATACATGGTGGTCTGTCTTAAAACAGATATTTTACCCAATGTGGCACATTTAAAAGAGTGATGGGGTAGTTTAGCTAAATGGTCAGTTTTTACAATGGGCTGCAAGTGACAATTTTTGAATAATTTTTTAGGCAAAAGATGGAAAGTTTTAACTGTCAACTTGAACAATTTAGAGGAGATCCATAGTTCCTCATAATATTTTAGAAGATATAGAGTTAAAAGTCTGAAGGGCATTGATTGCCTTAGTCAATAACAGGTTAAGGAATTCTGGGTTAATTCCCAAATCTCAGAGTCTTAGAACAATGTAGGCTTGTGTCTCACTCATGTTCCTTGTGCTTCTTCTTCTTCTCTCTTCTTTCCAGGACCAGGCCAAAGAACTGCCTACCCAGGACATGATTGTACTCTTGGCAGAGGGAAGAGACATAGTGGTCACATGTGGTCACTTTTAAAGCTTAAACTTGGAAATGGTGCCATGACTTTTGTCACATATTCTGGACCAAAGCAAGCCACATGGCTAGGTGTGATATCAATGGAGCAGGAAGCAAAAACAACCCACTGGAAGGAAGAACAAATATTTCGGAACAAAAGTAAAATCTACCACAATGATCTACAGAATTATAGAGACTTACAATAATCAAAATGTAGCAGTACCCAGTAGAAAAGGAGTCAGGCAAAAGAGAAAAAGAGAGAGGTGCTTCAATATGAAAATCGAGGTACAAGGACATAATTTAGGATGCTATTAAGGAAATAGAACTTTGCTTATTTGGAATGATTCATTTTCTGGCTCCTTTCAAATAATTTCAGTTGCAGTCATTTAAATGCTTCACGGAACAGAGCTTTTGGGCTGCTGACACATATGTGAATTAAGTTCAATCAATAGCAAATTCTTTATCACAACCCTGGTGAAATTTGATGTTTTGAGTTGGCGGGTTTGTTTTATTTTTATCTTTCCAATAAGTACAACTTTGCCATTTGCCATTTGTGAAATGATTTGCTCTTGTATTTGGAAACAGCATGTGAAAAGATTGTCAGGGAAAATGATGAGACAACAAACTCTGTTTTGAGGTCTTAAAACTTTCCCAGTGAAAGAAGCTACATAGAAACCTTCTGGAACTCTATGATGAGAACTTGAAGGATCAGTCAGTCAGCCAAATCTTTGTGCCAGTATGTAACATAAACGCTTCCAATATTCAAAACTGTTCTGTCACTTGATATATTTTAATGTGGAATCTCACCTCCTACCACTGTATTGGGAATTTTTGCCACATGGAAATTTCATACAAAGTTCCCAGAATTATTATGTGTTTAGCATATTTGAACATTTTTTCCCTTAAACTTCAGTCTAGAGTAGTAGAAAGATGGATAGATCATGGTTTAAAAAAGTTTAGAAAAAAAACAAACCATAATTGTGAATCATTATCTCTTTAGTCTCTTTTACTCTCAAGAAGCTTCATCCATAGCCACAATGACATAATATTTTGAATTATATATTGTGTATATATGACCCTTTTCCTTTGGAATACTACATGCAAAATACTTAGCATTGTGCCAGGTGTACAGTAAATACTTGATAAATATTTACTAATAAAAACAATCAGAACAATCCCAACAGTTTGATGAGATCGGAGACAATGGTTAGGCAACCAAGGACTGGAGGGAAAAAACTTAAACCTCTTTTATTTTTTTTAAAGAATTCTATGGTGCCTTTATTATTATTATGTTATTATGATTTATTTTAAAGATGTGGGGTACACTTTAGGATTAGGTATACAGATGATCATTGTACAGGTAAAGTTCAGGCCTCCATTTGGTACTCTGGCTGGTTTGAGTTCAGGTACTAACATCATTCTTTTCAGACATAGAAGCAGCAATCCAGAAATTCATATGGAAACACAAACATCCATGAATAGCAAAATAATCCTTAGCAAAAGAAACAAAGTGGGAGGTAACACACTTCCAGACTTTAAACTTTACTGTAAGGCTACAATAATCAAAACAACCTGGTATTGGTCCAAGAACAGGCATATAGACCAATGAAGCAGGATAGAGATTCTGGAAGAACCTTAATTCCTCAACAAACTCATATTCATTGATGTTATGTGACCTCTCCCCTTCCCTGGAAGTTTCCAACTACTGCCAATCCCTTTCTTACAGGATTATGGTAAATGTTCAGGGTCTGCTTATAAACAAGAACATGTGGTACTCAGTTCTTTGTTTCTGTAATAGATCACTGAGTAGGATAGACTCTAGATCCACCCAAGTTGCTGTGAAGTCGATAATTTTGTCCTTCTTTATGGTTGTGTAATATTCCATTGTGTATATGTGCAAGGTTTTTTTTATCCAGTCCAGTTTTGATGGGCAGCATGGTTGGTTCTATGTTTTTGCTATTGTGAATAGTACTGCAATAAACATGTGTGTGTGGATGTCTTTTTTGTGGAGTGATTTAAGTTCCTCCAGGTATATTCCCAGAAGGGGGATTTCTGGGTCATATGTTAGGTCATTATCTCATTATTTTAGTAATCGTCACACTGTTTTCCATAGAGGTTGAACTAGCTTGCATTCCTATCAACAGTGTAGAAGCATTCCCTTTTCTCTGCATCTTTGACAGTATCTGTTGTTTTTGTTTTTATTAATGATGATCATTCTTACTGGATCATCATTACTGGTTTTGACTTGCACATCTCTGATGATTAGTGAGGCTGAGCTTTTTTTTTTCACGTGTCTATTGGCTGCTTGTATGTCTTCTTTTGAGAGTGTCTATTCATGTCTTTTGCCCACTTTATAGTGGACCTATTTGTTTTTCTCCTTTCAGCACATTTGAGTTCCTTGTAGATCCTGGATGTTAGACCTTTGTCAGATATGCAGTTGGCAAATATTTTTTGCATTCTGTGGGCTGTCTCACTACTCTCTTGGTGGTTTCTTTTGCTTTGCAGAAGATTTTCAGTTTGATGAGATCTTACTTATCTATCTTATATCTTATGGCATGGGCTTTTGATCAGGACTCAGTTGCCTATTCTGATTTCTGTAAGGGTGTCTCCTGTGTTTTCTAAGATCCATATAGTTTGAGGTTTTATGTTTAGGTCTTTGATCCACTTGGAATTGATTTTTGTGTATGATGATAGGTAGGGGTCCTGTTTCATTCTTCTGCAAGTGGTCAGCCAGTTTCCACTGCACCCTTTTCTGAATAGGTTCTCCTCTCCCCAGTGGTTGCTGTTGGAGGCTTTGAGAATTTGAGGTTTTGCTTCTAGTCTCTATCCTGTTCCATTAGTCCATATGCCTGTTATTGTACCAATACCAGGTTGTTTTGATTATTGCAGATTTATGATAAAGTTTAAAGTTTGGAAGTGTGATACCTCCCACTTTGTTTCTTTTGCCTATTTGTGTTTGTTTATGTTTCCATTAGAAATTCTGTATTGTTACTGTGTCATATGTTTTTATCCAGTTTGCCGTTCTATGTCTTTTCAGCGATGCATTTAGTTCAATCATATTCAGGCTGATTATTGAAATGTGAGAGTTTGTCCCTGACATAATGCTCTTATAAGGCTGTTGTGTTTTTGTATAGCTTTTGAGTTCATTTATGTGTGTGTTTTCATTTTTGTGGGTATGTTATATGTTCCGCTGCTTCTGTGTTTGTTTATGATCTTGTATAATATATGGTCTTTCTTTTGTTTCTCTTTTTTTCTGTGCACAGCATCTTTTTAAGCAACTCCTATAGAGCTGCTCTGGAAGCAGCATATTCTCTTAGGTATTGGATGTCTGGGAAGAATTTTAATTCTCCATCACTGATGAAGCTTAGCTTGGCTGGGTAGGAAATTCTTTGTGAAATTGTTTATCTCTGAGAAAATTAAAGATTGAGTTCCAATTTCTTCTGGCCTGTAGTGTTTCTGCAGATAAGTCTGCAGCAATTCTGATTGGTCTCTCCTGGTCAGTAGTCTGACCTTTTTCCATTGCTTCCATTAGGGCTTTTTCTTTTATACCTACTTTGTGTAGGCAAATTACTGTTTGTCTAGGGGTTGGTCTTCTCATAAGATGTCTTGCAGGGGTTCTCTGAATCTCTCGTGCTTGTATAGTCATCTTTGACCAGATGAGGGAAGTTTTCTTGAATGACCTTATGGAATGTTTGTTCCAGTGTGTTTTCCATTTTTCTTTCTATTTCAGATATTGTAATTAGTCATAGGTTTGGTTTCTTGATAAAATCACACATCTCTTGGAGAGTTTCTTCTTTCTTAATTTTTTTGTATATTTTTAATTGATTTGGTTGATTCCAAATCATCCAAATGAGATAATAAAACAAATAAAAACCTGTTGATAAAGAGTTCTCAGCTTTAATATGTCTTTTTGAGTGGGGGTGGGGCTCCCTCTTGTGATGAGTTCTGTGACTATAGGTGTGTTACTGAAATTTCCCTCTTCACTGTTGGAACTTAAGATGTTAGACTCTTCACCCACTGCTGCCTGCAATTGGTAGCCAATGCATGCCTGTGAGACAAGGGGACTGAAATGGCTTGACACAATGTCTCTCAGGATCTCACGCCCTTCTTTCCTCTCCCAGCATGGTCACAGCTCCCAGGGCATCTAATTCATGGTGGGAGAATGGGGCCTCCAGTCTTTGCCCTGCCCTCCCTATATATTTGGCTTGTTGCTAGGGGTGCGTGGGAGTCAGCTAGGCACTCACCAGCTTCCTTCTTGGTCAGTTCTGTTGTTTGTGTCTATCACTCAGCAGCTGGTTCAGGGTGGAGGGTGGGATCATCTGGGGTTCTGCGCCTGCCACTACCCACCAAGGTTTGTGCACTGGGGGCAATGTTCTCTGAGGTTGCATAGAGCAGCCTCAATGCAACACAGAGATCAACACCTGGTCTCAAGATGCAGTCCTGCTGTTCCACAGAGGCTTCCCTGGAGCACTTTTCTGTCTAGGCATTAGAGAGTCTGCTCAGTTTCTCTGCCGGCTGCTGTTCCTCCCTTGAATGGGGCCAATAGCTCCCTTCCCGGTAGTTACCACAGTCTCTGGATCTTGGAACTGCTGGCAAGGCTCTGGAGCCCAGTCCAGGCTTAGGGTGGGCTCTTCCAGCTGCTTCCTCAGGACTCTACCTCAGTCTCCCTTGCTGTGCTCCCTCCATGTCCCTTGCTGCCAGTCTTCAGTCTAGCAATGTGGTGGTGGGGGTCAGCAATTATTCCAGCAGTTCTTCCTGGGAACAGCTCTGCTGATTTTAGAAAATGGCACTCAGCTTCTGTGCTCTGGGAAGTGCTAGGGTCCAAGCAGAGCAGCTGTGGTACCAGCAGCTTCATTAGGAGGGCTTCAACCACTAGTTCTCAAGTCCCCACCCACTCAGCCTCTCACACTTCCACTGACACATAGAAACACATGCAGAATCATCCATACAATCACTCACATACACAGGGACTCTAGCAGTCCAATCAGCTATGCTGCCATCTTTCCAGAAATCCCTATGTGTTTTTCAAATTGACTAATAAAATTGTATACAGTTATCACATATACAACATGTTGTTTTGAAATATGCTAACATTGTTGAATGACTAAATCAAGCTAATTAATATATGCATTACCTCACTGAATTATTGTTTTCATGATGAGAACACTTAAAATCCGAGTTCTTATCATTCTAAAGAATATAGTATATTGTTATTAACTATAGTCATCATGTTGTACAATACATCTCTTAAATTTTATTTTGAAAGTTAATTTTTTTTAGTATGTACAGCAATGAGCATGATGCTGAATAGTTGAAGGGGGTTGATTTTGTCAATGAGTCCAATCAGAAAGGTGATGTGAGCAGCAGAATTATGAGAATCAACTGCTTGTGATTCTTTTCTGAAGTTCTCTTAGACCTTTTACTGATGACCTTGGTGTAATGTTACTGTTTTGTATTTTATCCTGGAAATGTTGTACATGATACTAGGATCAGTAACATTTGACTTGATCTGATTCACACTGGCAGTTAAATAATTATGCCTGTTAATTATTCTCTACTGCTATAAATTCTCCCTTTGACTGTTAGAGAAATGCAATGATTATTTCAAAATTACCCAGCAAAAAGTGATCAAATTGGACCAAGAAGTTGGGTCTGACTACCTATATAGACTTTTTATTTTTTCTAAACTATGTGAAACTTAATCAAAATTTCACTTTCTAAAATATTGTCCCCATATTTAAAAAATAATTGCTGTCATACAGAGCTATCTTTTAGAACATCCCTAAAATATCTTTGAAGATGGCTATTTTATGCATTAGTAAGTACAACCCAATTGTATATAAATTTTCATCTAAGTAAAATCTCAAAGAATTTTAACTATTTGAAATTCTATCATTAGTGAGTTGTAGTCAGCACTCTTTGGCACTATTCTGAAAACAATTTGGACCCCTTTTCCTTTTCTGAAAGTTGATCAATCTAGTCAATGCCAGTTCAGTAACTCCTTTCTAAACTAGTCAGTTTGAAAGCAACATTAGTTTATAATGGTTTGTCTTAAAGTTCTGCCCTAGCACCATTAAAAGGGAATGGTATAAATTTGAGAAGTTGGAAGAAAAGTTGACATCTTTTAGATGATGGTTATCAACATTTTCCCAATTTAAGCCTACTATTGAGTCTTCCGCTGTCTCCAGTAGGAGGGAGGTGGAAAGAAACAATGTTTAATTGGATTGCAGCTACATGACCCCAGCACTTTTCATTAAAACAGTGACGAATCAGCTAAACCAGTTTGGTGTCTTGAAGGCAAAATAACTCCTTGATTAACTAAATTTTTCACTTTTTAAATTGATGGCTTTCTTGTTGCATGGACACAACATTAGCTAAACCAAAGAAATTAAAAATTTTTTGTAAATCATAGGAAGCATTTGTGACATCTTTCAAAACAGCTCTTTCAGGGCCTAGTTGGCAGCACTAGAATATTGCGGCAAAAGCAAAATTAGCTCTGGGTCTTCTTGGCTTTACTTAAACCTTCCTCCTACTCTAGTCCTGATGACCCAGCTCCAGGTACCAGCACATCCGGTATAGAAACACCTGCTAGGTGGTGTGTTCTCACAGGGTTATTTGTCTTGTAATCCTGGCTGAGAGTTGACTAGAGATAACCACAGGCTGTTAGTTTCCAGGGGATATTTGAATTCTAATGAGGGACGGAAAAGAAACAGCATCTCTAAGGATTATATTTCAAATAGATGATGGATAAAATTTGAGGGGTTAGAGAATTCTCATATCCTACCCTATAGATAGCAGTCTATCTATGCTGATATGGAGACTGGTTCATGCAGTAAACACAGCTGTTACAAAAACATGGCCAAGGTCCGACATTGAGGATATTAGTCCAATTTTTCTTCCCAACTGACATTTTAATTCATACCTTTATATGGGGGCAATGAGGATGAATTTTGAGATTATAAAACCTACAAATGAGGTGCTAGGGAAAAGAAGGACAAATGAATCCAATCATGAATATTTATTGAGTACTATTATGTACCACATACTGAACTAGGTATACAGATGAGTAAAACAAGATAGTGTTCTTGTCTTCATGCAACTAGATAGAACTGTGGGAGCTAGAAAGTAACCAGACACATGTGCTTGTGTGTGTGCACATGTGCATGTTATACGTATAAGTATAGGTGCAAATATATATATATATATTCACATTACATATACATCTGTATATGTAATGTGAATTGTAATAAATACTGTGAGGGATAATAAAAATGTGATTAGGGAGTCACTGAAGTCACTGAGTCATTCAATTTTGCCTCCTAGGGGCACATTAACTCAATGGTTAAATTCACAGACACTGGAACTGGAATGCTTGGATTCAAATCTTACCTCTGCCTTCTTAGATGTGTGATCTTAGGCACATTAGTTATGCTTTCTATGTTCCCTTTCTTCATCTGTAAAATGGGGATAATACTACTTGCTTTATGGAGTTGTTGTGAGGATTAAATGAATTAACATAAGAAAAGTGATTGGAACAGAGTCCCCACACAAAACCTTTGGTGTGTGTTACCACTGGGGGTCAGGGAGACAGCCTCATGGAGAAAATGACGTTTGAGGATGATTAGGAGGAAGTCACATGGAGAGGTTTAGAAAGTGGGCCTCAGGCAGAGGGAAAAGCCTGTAAGGTGAGAGGGAGCTTGGAGAAGGAGCTGGAGAAGAAGAGAGAGGAGGCCCATCTGTCGTAGGCCAAGTAGCCAGAGAATTGAAAACAGGCTCCAGAGGGGGGACAGAGATCAGGGTATTTTGAGATTTGAGAACATTTGAAATATTTTGGAGTTTATTCTAAGTACAGTGGGAAGTGATGGATATGTTTTAAATTGAAAAATGACGATATACGCTTTAAAAAAGAACATTCTGACTGCCTGTGGAGACTGGACAGGAGAATTGTGGTAAGGAAACTACTCTGGGGCTGTGTGACAGTTCTCCACAGAACAGGACTAGTGGAGTAGGGGAGGGAAGGGAGAGAGGGAGATGGGGGTGGTGGAGAGAGAGAGAGAGAAAGAGAGAGAAAGAGCGAGTGAGAGGGGTAGAGGCTGGCAAATCTATTGGGCAAGCAGGTTGGAAATTCTCACAAGAGTTGACGTTGCAGTCTTGAATCTGATAGCAATCTGGAGGCAGAATTATTTCCTCTTCAGAGAGCCTAAGTCTTTTCTCTTCAGGTCTTCAAATAATTGGTTGAGGCCAGCCACATTATGGAAAGTAATCTGCTTTACTGAAAATCTCCTGAAATTTAAATGCTGATCACATCTAAAGCACACCTTCACAGAAACATCTAGACTGATGTTTGACCAGACAACTTGACATCACAGCCTAGCCAAGTTGACATGCAGAATTAACTATCTCAGGGAAAATTTGCATGGTCCGGGTGAAAGATGACGGTGGACAAAGGTAATAACTGTGGGGGTTGAGGAAAGTGGTTGGAACCAAGATTTAGTTTGAAAAAGAATGAGAAAACTTGGTGTTGAATGACTGTGGAAGGAGATAAGTGTAGGAGCAATCAAGAACATTCTTATTTCTGGCATAAGCAAAAAGCGCTGCCCTGCCTCATCCAATCAATCAAAGGTAGTGGGTGTGGGGAGAGAGAAAGTACCAGGGTACTGAGTGGAGAGAGAGGGAAGGAAGAAGGAAGAGCAAGTGTGGGCATCCTTTTGGAGTGGAGGCCCTGTGGAAGAGAGGAGAGAGCTTAGGACATGGGCACAGGCATTGAGAGGCTGGGAACTGCTAAGGCAGAGAGAGGAGGAGACACAGCGTGCACCAGGAGTGACCTTGTACAATAGTGCCCTCACCTCATACTAAACATGGCCCAAACAATCTTAGGAAGGACTGGCTCATTCCTCTGTGAACCAAAGCAGGAACACAGAGAAAGAAGGCTTCCTTTATACAAAGCTTAGGGAAAATTGTTTCAAAAAGGAGGCTGTCTCAACTGTGAAATGAAGAGGTCTATGACTGAAAAGTATTCATTCCGTTTGATAATGGGGACACCTTTGGAAACCTTAAGAAGAGTAGTTTTGCTGGTGGTCCCATCTTGCAGATGAACAAACTGAGGTTAGATTGGTAAACTAACTAGTCTTAGTTCAGGCTCGCAGCTCAGTTTGTCTGCCTTGAAAGACCATCCTCTTAATTTCTGTATGTGTTTCCTTCCTCTGAGAATATGCACAGGGTAGAGTTCTTGCTGCCTCTGCCCCGATTTTATGCCCCTTACATGTGGGCTGATGCTCTGATGCTGGATTTTAACTCAGATAAAGAACTGGGTCTTCTGAGAACATCTTAAATTTCTAATATTTTATATATTTTTTCTAAACTCATAACCTCTGATAACATTTTCTTAAAGTCATGGTGGAGGTAAATTATCAACTTATGGCACCAATTCTTTAAAATCCTTCTTGGTTAGGAGACTAAGGCAATTACAGCACATTTATTGAAACAGATTTTATACTTAGCCTTGAAACAAAATTTCACCCCAAAGTAAAACAACCACTTAACCACACTGAAGAGCTAATTTAGTTTCAGTCCAGCAATTTTGAAATAAGTACTTGCATAATAAAATTTAAATGATAGCAGGAATTCTCTAGAAGTTGCTGTGTATATTTTTATAACTTCTTAATACTAGTTATTATGGTTTATTTGATATCCTGTTATTTCTAACTCACATTAAACTCCTTCTGTTTATTTGACTTCTAGATTCATGCCAATGACACTGTGCTAATGTTTCATGTTCTTTTCTTTGTATATTGGGAAAAGTGTGTGGGGGGGTGGAATCACCTTGGGTAGTCTAAATTGTAGCTGTGTTAATGGAAATCTTTTAAAATGTGCATGTAAATCACAGTCATATCTAAGAAATAAAAATAAGAAAAAGAATGAAGTGGTTGGGTGAAAACACAAAAGACAGATTAACCTTCCCCACTACCCCCATGAAGCAGATAGATAGATGTGGTCATGCTTAGGCAGATCTATGGTGAGACAGGAAGAGAGAGAGAACCAGAAAGTCCTTTATTAATATTTTTAGAGGAGTCACAACCAGATGATTTGGGTCATCCTTAGCCTAACCTTTCACCAGTCTGTTTTATATGTTATCCTCTGTGCCCCACTTCTGTCTGCTTTTCTCTAATCAGATGGCTTTTAAAAAAATTCAGAGCTGGGCTCGGTGGCTCAGCCTGTAATCCCGCGCTTTGGGAGGCTGAGGTGAATGGATTGCCTAAGCCCGCGGGTTCGAGACCCGCCTGGGCAACTTGGTGAGACCTCATCTCTACAATAAATCAAAAAATCAGCCGGGCATGGTAGTGCGTGCCTGTAATTCCGGCTACTCAGAAGGCTGAGGCGGAAGGATTGCCGGAGCTCAGCAGGTTGAGGCTGCGGTGGCCGGGAGCGGCCACTGCACTCCAGTCTGGGCAACAGAGGGAGACTTCAACTCAAAAAAAAAAAAAAAAAAAAAAAAAATCAGATAACAATTTCCTTCTAAAACAGACTTCTGAATTAATTTTTGCCTTTAATCCATACTTGACACTTTGGGACTGCATTGCTTTAGCTTGATGAAAATATTTGCTGTTGGTTGAACATGTAGTTAATATTTCTGCCATATTCAACAGGGTGATGCAGGGTTGCTTTCATATATCTCTCATACCTGGGGTGAATGAGCACAAGGGTTTCCCTTCCGATCGCAGGATAGAATCTCATGTCAGAGTGGCATCTAAGCAGAGCTTTTATCTGGCTTAAGGCCTGTGAGGACTCAGATAACCTGTTCTCCAATCTTTACCCTTACACCTTCTTCTTAAGTGGAACTCCTCCTCTTCCTGTATCCATCTCTGGGACGCTCTGGAGGTACTCAATATTTCCCTGTGCATCTGATTTGATCTTTAAAGAGCCACAAAACCTTGTCAGTAATAGATTTATATTTTCACATTTAAAGCATTGAGCTTATAATATTTCCCCATTTCATGACTGATAATTTTGCTGTACAACCTTAAATGACCCTGATTGTTGGTGAGAGCATCCTAATATTTCCTGTGTCTTACCTAATTTCCATGTTCCAAGGAGCAGCCTTCATTATACGTATCTTTGCTCTTTTGGGCAATTACATAATCAGTGCAGCAGTCAGGAGACAGAAAGCACATCCTTTGTTTTAATTTAACAGAGATAATGTAATGTAAAGAATGGTTAACGAGAAGGGAAAGTCAAAATAAACTAAGTTATCATGAAGGTACAACTGAAGGAAGCAGCTACCACTAGCAGGGCTAGGAGAACAAAGAGAAGAGGTGGGAATTATGAACACTTGGAAACATGGAAGAGACATCTCAAGAAGCTGAAACTCAGAATTCTGAGAATCCACTGTCCAGCTGGTACTGGTGTCTTTGAGCTCAGGGGAGGTGTCCTGACTTCAAAGACAGGGATATTGGTGGTGGTGTCTCTGAGGGAGCTGGATGCTTAATGACAATGGTGGTGATGGTGATGATGATGATTATAGCAAAGCATAATGGCTGAGGAGGTGTGATGGTGCTGGATACACAAGTACTGGGAAGAGACATTGGGTTCAGTTGCTGCTCTGGGAAGAAGCTGCAGCTACTAGCATAGAGAAGGAAAGCAGGGTTGGCAAAGGAAGTAAGCAGGAAGGGGTAATTCTCTTGTAGCCTTGTAATCTTCCTTTCATTTCCCTATTAGCAGAACCTGACAAGGAGGAGCTGTCAGGGGAGAAATGTGGTTGCAGAGTCCCAGCCTTAGCACCACATAGCAGAGTATGGAAGGGTTGGTTTGGAGTTGAGAGGCAGCAGTCTGATATCTGGCACACTGAGTTATCACTGCACAAACGCTTTCATCTGTAAGGGATTTTTATTCAAGTTCTGTAGTTTCAATGCAATAAGCATGCCATACATAAAGGATGGTTATGATCAAGGGATTTCATCACTTTCAAATCCTGCTTGTAAAATGCTCAATAAGTGTGTGTGTGTGTGTGTGTGTGTGTGTGTGTGTGTATGTGTGTGTGTGTGTTTAAAATGAGAACATTTTACTGAACACAGGAGTTTCCATTTGGGGACATTTATGGCAGGACTCTATAACATTATGTGGTGGTTTTAAAGTATGTCCGTGAATTCCTTAACATTGCTTCCTTTGAAAGGTGGTGCCTCATCCCCCCGCCCCACTTAGCTTCTCTCTCCTTTTATGTGAGTGGACTTAGTTATTTGCTTCCAACAAATAGAAGGTAGCAGAAGTGATTGTGTTCACTTCTGAGGTTGGGTCATAAGAGGTATTGCCATTTCTGCCTTGCTTTTGTATTGCTCTCTGTAGGGGAGAGCTCATCACAGTGTCATGAGGACATTCAAGCTAGCTGAGGAGAGGCTTGTGTGGATGGAAGCTAAGGCTTCCTACCCACAGCCATCACCGACTTGCCAGGCATGTGAGTGGGTCACCTAGATGCAGATCTTCCAGCCCCAGTGAAGCTCCAGCTTTTGTTTTTAAAAATTATTTTATTTTAAAAATGAGGGGTACAAATGAGGGTTAGGTACACATGGGATCATCATACAGGTAAAGTGTGGGTACCCTTATTGATGTTATGTGCCTTTCTTCCTCTGGTAGTGTCCCACTACTGCCAATCCCTTTCTTATGGTATTATGATAAATGTTCAAGGTCCACTTATGAGTGAGTATATGTGGTACTCAGATCTTTGTTTCTGTGATGAATCACTAAGTACTATAGACTCTAATTCCATCCAGGTTGCTGCAAAGTTCATAATTTTGTTTTTCTTTTTTTTTTTGCAGGATTTATTGAGAGGACAGAAAAGCTCCCACAGTGGGAGGGGACCTGAAGGGCCTGCCCAATTTTGTTTTTCTTTATGGATGTACAATATTCCACCATGTAAATGTACCACATTTTTAAAATTCAGTCCACTTTTGATGGGCAGCATGGTTGGTTCCATGTTTTTGCTATTGTAAATAATGCCACAATAAACATGTGTGTGAGGTATCTTTATTATAGAGTGATCTGAGTTCCTCTGGGTATATTCCCAGAAGGGGGATAGCTGGGTTGTATGGAAGGTCTATTTTCAGATTTTTTAGAAATTGCCACACTGTTTTCCACAGAGGTTGTACTACTAGTTTACATTCCCATCAACAATGTAAAAGTGTTCCCTTTTCCCCACATCTTCTCCAGCATCTGTTGTTTTTTTGAGTTATTGATGATGGCCATCCTGACTGGAGTTAAGTGGAATCTCAGTATTATTTTAACTTGTATTTCTTTGATGATTAGTGAGGCTGAGCATTTTTTCATGTATCTCTCGGCTGCTTGTATGTCTTCTTCTGAGAAATGTCTATTCATATCTTTTGTCCATTTTTTAAATAGGGTTTTTTTTCTTTTGGCATGTTTGAGTTCCTTACAAATTCTGGATGTTAGGCATTTGTCAGATATACAGTTGTGAAATATTTTCTCTCATTCCATGGGCTGTCTCCCCACTCTCTTGATGGTTTCTTTTGCTTTGCAAAGTTTTTCAGTTTGATGACGTCCCACTTGTCTATCTTATCTTTTATGGCATTCCCTTTTGGAGAGTTGATCAGGACTTGGTTGCCTATTCCAATTTCCGTAAGAGTGTTTCCTACTCTTGCTCTTCTAGGATTCTTATAGTTTGAAGTTTTACATTTAGGTCTTTGATCCATTTGGAGTTGATTTTTGTGTATGATGATAGGTAGGGATCTTGTTTCAGTCATCTGCATATAGTCAGCCAGTTTTCCCAGCACTATTTACTGAAGTTCTCCTCTCCCCATTGGTTGTTGGTGGAGGCTTTGTTGAAGATAAGTTGGTTGAAGAATTGAGGTTTTTCTTCCAGAATCTCTATCCTGTTCCATTGGTCTATATGTCTGTACTTGTACCAATACCAGGCTGTTTTGATTATTGTAGCTTTATAGTAGAGTTTGAAGTCTGGAAGTGTGCTTCTTTTGCTAATTATTGTTGTGGCTATTCCCAGTCTTTTATGTTTCTATATTAATTTCTGTATTGTCATTTCCATGTCCGAGAAGAACAATGTTGGTAATTTAATAGGTATTGTGTTAAATCTGTAGATTTCCTTTGGTAGGATGGACAATTTAACAATGTTAATTCTTCCAATCCATGAGCATGGAATACTTTTCCATTTGTTTGTGTCTTCTTGGATTTCTCTGAACAGTGTTTTGTAGTTTTCTTTGTAAAGGTCTTTCACTCCTTTGGTTAGGAAGATGCCAAGGTATACAAAGAGGAGCTGATACCAATCCTATTGAAAGTGTTCCAGGCATTTGAGAAAGATGAAACTCTCCCCAAAGCATTTTATGAGGCTAACATCACATTGATACCTAAGCCAGGTAAAGATTCAGCAAAGAAAGAAAACTACAAACCAATATCTTTGATGAACATAGATGCCAAGATTCTCAATAAGATTCTAGCAAACTGGATCCAACAACACATCTCAAAAATCATCCACCATGACCAAGTAATCTTTGTCCCCAGGATGCAGGGCTGGTTCAATATCTGCAAGACCATAAACATAATTAAATACATCAACAGATATAAAAATAAGAATCATATGATTATATCATTAAATGCAGAAAAAGCTTTTGATAAAATCCAGCATCCCTTCTTGATAAAAACCTTTGAACACCTAGGCATAGATGAACCATACCTCAAAATAGTAAGAACCATTGATGATAAACCCAAAGCCAACATACTGCTGAAGAGACAGAAATTGGAAGCATTTCCCCTGTAAACCAGAACAAGACAAGGCTGCCCACTTTCACCTCTCCTGTTCAACATTGTGTTGGCAGTCCTAGCTAGAACCATTAGACAAGAGAAGGAAATCAAGGGTATCCAAATGGGAAAAAAGGAAGTTAAGTTATCGCTCTTCACAGATGACATGATCCTATACCTTGAAAACCCAAGAGAATCTGTCAAAAAACTCCTTGCACTGATAAAGGACTTTGGCAAAGTCTCAGGGCATAAAATAAATGTGTAAAGACAGTCACATTCTTATACACCAACAATAAACAGAAACCCAAATTTAAAAAAAAAACACAATCCCATTCACAATAGCCAACCTTTGTTTTGACTGTAACTGATGGGAGACCCTAAACCAGAACCACTCAGCTACCACTTGCTTTTAAATTTCTGAAGTAATACATTTTACTCTTTAAAACTACTATATTTTGAGGGAAATTTGTTATACAGCAATAAATAATCGACACATTCTTGACTTTTGGAAACCACAGGGAATGATCAATGATTAAAAAAAATACCCTGTCCTCATTTGGGTAGTCACGATCATCATTTTTAAATAGTCTACCTACCAGGATCATAGCTTTTATTTATTTATTTATTTAACTTTAAACATTTTTTTAATTTTAAAATTGTGGGGTACATTTCAGGGTTAGGTATACAAATATTCACTGTGCAGTTACCCTTGTTGATGAGGTGTGCTCCCCCTTTCCAAGGCAGATTTCCACTACTGTCAATCTCACCTCCCTGCCTCTCCCCACCTCCGCAGTTTCCCGCTACTGTCAATCCTTTTCCTAAAGTATTGCGGTAGTTGTTCAAGGTCCACTTATGAGGGAGAATATGTGATACTCAGTTCTTTGTTTCTTTGAAAGATCACTCAGTATTATAGACTCTAATTCCATCCAGGTTGCTTTGAAGATCATGATTTTGTTCTTCTTTATGGCTGTGCAATATCCCATTGTGTAAATGTACCACTTTTTTAAAATCCTGTCTTCTTTTGATGTGCAGCACAGTTGGTTCCATGTTCTTGCTATTGTGAACAATGCTGCAATAAACATACGTGTGTAGGTATCTTTTTTGTAGAGTGATTTGAGTTCTTCCGGGTATATTCCCAGTAGGGGGATTGTAGGGTCATATGGAAGGTTGATTTTTAGAACTTTTAGGAATCACCACACTGTTTTCCATAGAGGCTGTACTAGTTTGTACTTCCACCAACAATGTAGAAGTGTTCCCTTTTTGCCACATCCCTCTCCAGCATCTGTTATTTTTTGAGTTATTGATGTTGGCCATTCTGACTGGAGTTAGGTGGTATCTCAGTGTAGTTTTAATTTGCGTCTCCTTGATGACTAGTGAGGCTGAATATTTTTTCATGTGTCTGTTGGCTGCTTGTATGTTTTTGAGAACTGTCTATTCATATCTTTTGCCCACTTTGTAATGGGGCTGTTTTCTTTCTTTTCAGCACGTTTGAGTTCCTTGTAGATCCTAGATGTTAGGCTTTTGTCAGACATGGAGTTGGCAAATATTTTTTCCCAGTCTGTGGGCTGTCTCCCACTCTCTTGATGGTTTCTTTGGCTTTGCAGAAGATTACCAGTTTGATGAGGTCCCACTTGTCTATCTTATCTCTTATGGTATGGGCACTTTGGGTTTTGATCAGGAATTGGTTACCAGTTCCAATTTCCATAAGAGCGTCTCCTGCATTTTCTAAGGTTCTTATAGTTTGAGGTTTTACATTTAGGTCTCTGATCCATTTAGAGTTAATTTTTGTGTATGGGGATAGGTAGGGGTCATGTTTCAATCTTCTGCATGTGGTCAGCCAGTTTTTCCAGCACCATTTACTGATTAGGTTCTCATCTCCTCAGTGGTTGGTGGTGGAGGCTTTGTCGAAGT
>CAUYQG010181428.1:0-18415 GCA_963574415.1 Tarsius wallacei
TGGACCTGTGGCTAAAACACCTCCAAGTTATCTCTAAAGATAACCGGGGGGGCGCGCGCCCCCCCGCCCGGGCGGGGGAGAGGGGGGCGGCGGGGGTGGAGAAGCGGGAGGCGGCGGCGCGGGCCGCCCGCCCCCGCCCCCCCCCCCCCCTCAGCCAACACCAAAAAACACCCGGGGGGGGGGGGCGGGCCCGGTGATCTTTAGAGAGAACTTGGAGGTGTTTTAGCCACAGGTCCAGTAAGTACTTGGTGGGGAAGATATAGAAGAGATTCAAGCATGTATACAAGCTATACATCCCAATTCAGAGTGTATGATATTTTTAGAAAAAGATAAATTAGTCCTAGCTAGACTCACCTTTGTGGTGTCATGTGCATTCAATATGCCTTCTACAATGTCAGAGAGATCCGTGTGTAATTCCTTTAAAAACAACAACCCAAAAAAGTAATTATAAAAGAATGAGTAGATGTACTTTTTTGTTATTCAGTGGCTAAAGTTTACTGTATGTGATGCAATGTTTAATTATCATAGATTCTCATATTTGCTATAAAAATTGACATAATTTTCCTATTGTTTCATTCTTATTTTATACAGTAAAGTTCAGTTTACTAGGTTTTTTTAAGTCAAATTCTCTTCCCAATTTTACATCTTCAGCTATGAATATTTTGAGTAGCATAACATAGTAACTAAAAACATTAACAAATTGTTTTCTCCTTTTTTCTTTAACCTCCATTTTCGTGTTGGAATTTTATGTGAAACAAGACATACACCATCAGAACTTACAGAGATATCATCAGTACGGTTGTCCTTCCAAACTTCCAAAAGTGCAACTACCATATCTCTCAGTTCAACCCTGGAAAGAACTCCATCGCGGTCAACATCAAACACCTTGAAGCAAACTAATGAAAAGAAACTCTTATAGAGGAAAATTATTTTATATTCTGAAGTGTAACACATTTTACTGCCCTTGTATAATTATTTAGTTTCTCAAGCAAGTTGATGTATTCTGGGACAGTTTTCATCTGGAGCAAACTATAATATGTAATTACAGTTTCTCAGAACTTGTAGGACTTCTTGCACATCATAAAATCTATCTTTCTAAACCATTATCCAGATCAGGAAGCTCTATCTTTCAGCCAAATCTAGGGCTAAATTCCTTACAAACCGAGGTGATATTACAATACCTCGCAAGTTTTCAGAATGTAATGCAAGCCCCTAACATTAATTTCTAATATCAAAACTGGTCACTGAAGAGTTGTTTCTTGTATGCTTAAAATATCCCATCTACAGTGAGAATGTAGATTAAAGAAGCTAATGTAAAGATGGTCTGCTTCCATTTACCTCTCCATGTAACTAATGTACAGTAAATTTTTTGTCAAGAACAATTCTAAGTCTTTAGTGCAGTTCATATACAACATGCTAAGAATTAGAAAATCAGAACTTTGAAAATTATCTCCCAATGAATCACTGTAGTTTAACTTTCATTACTTCAACAGCAGGAAAAAAAAGAAATTAAAAAATTTTAAAGGCAATAATTAACCCAAATTGAAAGGCAGAAACTTTGGCCTCCTTATTTAACATTAAATTGTAACAGAAATATGTAATCTATCATAAAGCCAGTTTGGAATATCAACAGAAATAAAAAGGAGTTTGAATTTTTAAGATTAAAAATTATCTATTTCATAGTAGAATAATTGTGGTGATTAAACCAACTGCATGTATCATAGTACAATATTACTAAATAAAAATATCTACCATACCCTAAATAGGCAATATTTGTGAGGATCTTATTTTATTTATTTTGAGTCATGGTCTCAATCTGTCACCTAAATTAGAGTGCAATGTCAGACTCATAGCTCACTGCAGCTTCGAACTCCTGGGCTCAAGTGATTGGCCTGCCTCAGCCTCCTGAGTGCTGGGAATACAGGCACACACCACCACACCCAACTAATTTTTTATTTTTGTAGAGACATGGTCTCACTATATTGCTCAGGCTGATCTTGAACTCCTGGGTTCAAGTGATCCTCCCACCTCAGCCTCCCAAAGTGCTGGGATTACAGGCGTTAGCTACCATGCCCAGCTGAGGATCTATTTTAAAAAGACACAGAGATAATGACCCTAGTATATATATTTGAGTTAGGTTCCAACTAAATGTAAATGGCTGTATTTTATTAAATATGGTTAAGATTTTACAATGCAATATACACATACTTAAAAATTATGCTACAATAACATTTTGGTTAGCTCTAAAATATTATAGTTTAGTATTTAATAAAACTGTTTTGCCACACATTTTATTTTGTCAATAAAATATTAATCTGTGCAAGTAATGGTAAATGACTTATACTTCAAATTATGTAAGGAAGGAAACTCTCTATGTAGACTATCGAAAAAACATTTCTCAAATATTTAAAATTTTCAAATACGTTATGGCCCGATTTGATTCCTTTATCACGAAAATTATCATGAAAATTAGCCCCATAGTAAAAGTAAAAAAACTTCCTGATCTGGATTAAAAAATTGTCAGGAAAATTAGCCCCATTGTTAACAGCAAAGATCCCAAACTATTCTATAGTAAAAAAGAAAAGATGATTGATTCCTTAGATTGACCTCAGCAAAATCCCATAATGAGATTAATATTTGTCAACCTGACAAAGTTATGAAAATTCAAGCCTTAATCCATAGATGGTTTTATATGGATGAAAGCACATTTTCTCTCTACATAGTTTGCAACTTTTTTTTTTAGATTAGGAAATATATAGTTAATTTAGAAAGTAAATTTGAGAGAGAGAGAAAGAGAAAAAGGAGATTCACTTCCCCAAGGTAGGGGAGGGGACCAAAGCCAGGAAACATGGCCTGGCCATAGTTCAAAGAACACATGGCCACACCATAGCTTAGCCAGGCGATGGCTAGTGTGCAATTTTTGTGACAATATTTAACATACTTACATTTTTGTCTTTCAGCCAGGGGTCCCCTGCAACAGGCTGATAACCCACAGGATATCTCCTTAAAATCTATGTGATTGTCACGATTTTCATCAAAAGCATTAAACAAACCTGTAAAACAGGAAACAACACCGTAAATCACAGCCAACAAATGTCCTAATGTTAATACTGACAAGTTTACAAAAGGAGAGATAACTCTCATAAAATGGCTTAATTTTTTAAGAAAAGTTTACCAGTAGTTCCCAATGTCTCATGGAGTATTTCTTATTCTCTTGGTATAATTATAACTAAAACTTGTGATTCTAGCAGAAACTACATTACAATCCTCTAGTGTTTGGTTATGTCTGTCTTATATAAATTTTAACAGCTAAAAATGCCTATTTTTTTGTTGGTGGTGAATTTTGTTTTGTTTTTGGTGAGATGGATGGTAAAATAAGAAAACAATCATTACAAAAAATAAACAATAAGAATATATCACTAGCAAGGATAAAACACTCTATGCATAAACCACTATCTTTTCTCATACTCAAACTGACAACCTGGTTCATGATTATGTTAAATAAGAAGGTCAAAAGAAATCCAAAAGCAAAAGTGGTAGTCTCAAGGCAATATCTGCAGTAACTATTATCACCACCACCACAAAGACGAGTCCTTACCCTAAAATCCTTTTCACCATTACTACTGAATACCCAGAGAAAGCTGTCATCGTGAATTCTAGACATAAAAATGCCTATATTTTTTAATAAGCCAATAAATAAAAATTAAAAACCAAAAGAAGTCAAATTACAACTATCCTTACTTATAAAAACTGAGAAAAATTGAACTACTTATGAAATGAGTACTTAAAGATACACTATATCATTAATAAGTTCCCATAAAGCTCCTTCATGAAGCAAAGAAAAAATACACTACAAGACAGAAATTTTCTACTGCAGCATCTTCTTTGTACTGCTTAATCTTTTATACACAATTATTTTTAAAAATTTCAGAAATGAAAAGGAATTTATAAATTAATCCTATGGTTTCAAACTTTTCTAAAAAATATAAATGGAATAATTTTGTTTTCAAATAAAATGATACATCAATCTCCAATGCTAAAAAGGTAAAAACACAACTGCACTGTTGAAGTAGGTGGAAACTCAGAGGTCTGTCTGCTCTGGCTCTCTTGAAGTACTCTAGAAATCTGAAGAATACAGATTGAATATTGTAAGAATCTAATTCAGTACCCTCAGTTAAAAGATTAGAAAACTAAAGCTCAGAGGGGTTAAATGATTTCCAAAAATAGGTTTTAAAAGGTCAGAACTGGAAGCAGAACCCAAGTATTCAAATTCCAAATATGATTTTTATGATGTCCCCCATACTTACTCTTTGTATTCTTTATTTTTTTAAAAAGTCATGGCAATAAGTTTAGAGCTAGAGGGGACCTCAAAGACAATCTAGTCTAGTAGTTTCTTAATTTTTTTGTCATGAGATTCTATAGCAGTGGAATCTTCTTATGTGAAAGAAAAAAAGTGGAAGTACCCTAGCCAAGAAAGAGGCAGTGTCATGTGTGGAAACACAGAGCTCTAGCCCATTCAGTGTGACCTCGTGCCCCTCCATGCCTCTCCTGTTAATGCACTTTATTGGAGCACATACATTAGCAAATTCAGGTTCCAAGAACTAAACTGATTTATGCAACATTAAATGTGTTGGATAGAAATAAGAGATGGTCTCAAGTGCCTTTACCAATGAACATGTGTAGAAACTAGAATGATTCCTACCTTCACTTAGAGATGGACGAATAGGCGGTGAAACCAAAGGGCCAAACGTCTCCAAATCAAATCGTCCCGTCCGGGATTGAGCCTTCAACAACCAATAGCGTTTCTCAAGATCAATGATGTCTGATTCCTCCACTGAGAGTCAAATCAAACAAGATTATAAAACCTCAGAATTCTCTACTGGACATTTAGTTCATCCTGATAATATGTCTTCCAGGGATATATTTTAGTGTTCCAATTCAATTGTTAAAAATAATCATGACCACAGCTGGGCGTGGTAGCACGCGCCTGTAGTTCCAGCTACTTGGAAGGCTGAGGCGGAAGGATCGCCGGAGCCCAGCAGGTCAAGGCGGCGGTGGCCGGGAGCGGCCACTGCACTCCAGTCTGGGCGACAGAGTGAGACTCCAAATTAAGAAAAAAAAAAAAAAAAATCATGACCAAAAAAAAGAAAAGAAAAGAAAAAACCCAAACAAACAAAACAAAAAACCTCTGGCAGACAAATTTATTTGCTCTAAAATGGCAGGAAAATTAAACCAAAATGAACAAAAAGCAAGAGGCTTTAAAATCAGAAACAAAGAAATTGGCCAGGCTCGGTGGCTCAGCCTGTAATCCCGCGCTTTGGGAGACCGAGGTGAGTGGATTGCCTGAGCCCGCGGGTTCGAGACCCGCCTGGGCAACTTGGCGAGACCTCCTCTCTACAATAAATCAAAAAAAAAAAAAAAAAAATTAGCCGAGCGTGGTAGCGTGCGCCTGTAGTTCCAGCTATTTGGAAGGCTGAGGTGGAAGGATTGCCAGAGCCCAGCAGGTCCAGGCTGCGGTGGCTGAGAGCGTGCCACTGCACTCCAGTCTGGGCAACTGAGTGAGACTTCAACTCAAAAAAAAAAAAAAAAAAAAGAAATAAACAATTCCTCATTAAGTATGCTGTTTAAATCCAACATGTAAAATAATATACGACTGAGTCATTTCTTTTGAGCTTCCCAACCACTTTAATCTGTACTCATTTTGGGGTTTTTGTTTCTTTGTTTAGAGACAGGGTCTCTGTCACTCCCAGGCTGGAGTGCAGTGGTGAGATCACGGCTCACTGCAACCTCAAACTTTCTGGGCTCAAGCCACACTCCCCCCTCTGCCTCTACCTTCCAAAGCGCTGAGATTACAGGTGTGACCCACTGCACCTGGTCATTTTTGTTGATTTACAATCTCTATCTTGGATTTCTATATATACCTTCTCTACTGGCTAGACTGTAAATATCATAATGGCAGCAGCTATGTATGATTCATCCTGTCAATATGGTGACTGATTTACACATTCAATACTTACTGAATAGCCAGGTGCAGTGGCTCACGCCTGTAATCCCAGCATTTTAGGAGGTGGAAATGAGAGGATTTGCCTTACATAGGGATTCAAGACCAGCCTGAGCAACTTGACAAGACCTAGTCTCTCCAATACATTAAAAAATGAGCTGGGCGTGGTAGTGCGCACTGTGGTTCCAGCTACTTAGAATGTTGAGGCAGAAGGATGGTCTGAGCACAGCAGGTAGAGGCTGCAGAGGCCGTGAGCATGCATGCCCTTGCACTCCAGCCTGGGTTACAAAGTGAGACTCCGACTCAAAAAAAAAACCAAAAAAAACCCACACAATAAATGAAAAAAAATGGTTAAAAAATGTTATAAGTAACAAAGTCATATATGACAGAGAGGATGGAGTAGGATTCACTATGTGACAGGTAACAGCAAAATCATGAAAGCATGAACATCTTTTTCTCTTCATTCATCAGAAGATATATTGAAAAAAAATCACATGTAAGCTCCAAACCATCTTATTTGCTTATTTTATTTATTTATTTTTATTTGTGTTTCCTCCAAGGAATTAAAGCAAAATTTAGAAAGCATAAACAAGATATTTAACCTCAGCTAACACAACAACCAAAGTGATCCTATTAAAATATAAATCTGGGAACTTCAAGTTCTGGCCATAATGGAGTAAGTAGCACTAGATGTGCCCTCCTGTCATAAATGACTAGAAACTGTACAAAATCTATAAAACAACTCTTTCTAAAAAGAGAACAGGTCATCCAGGTCTATAATCCCCGAGAGAATGAAAGCAATGTGAACCCTTTCATTGCCCTAGAGATTTTCTAAATTTACTGGAGGACTTAACAGCAGATTAGAAACTAGAGAGTGAACCAGAAGACTAGGAAATACAAACTACTCAAAGAGAAGCTTAAAAAGAAAAAAGTCTAAGAAATTTATTAGAAGCATAATGACTTGCAACACAATATCAAACATACATGCACAATTGGGATCCCAGAAGTGGTAGGCAGAAAATACTTAAAATAATAGTAGCTGAAAATTTTCTAAAATTAATGAAAACTAAAATCCAATAGAACCAGAACCATCAATGAACCTTATGCTAGAAAATTCATAACCACACCAAGGCAAGTCATAAACGACTGATAAAGAAAAAAATCTTAAAAGCAGCAAGATGTAGGAAAAAACACACAAACAGAAGAACCAAGATAAGCAATAGTTTCTCTTCAGAAACAAAGAAAATAATGGAGAAAAGAAGTACTGGAAGAAAAGACAAAACTGTAAACCTTAAATTTTATATCCTGTGAAAATATACTTCAAAAATAAAGGCAGACATTTTTGGACGAAGCTGAGAATAGGAGAACTACACCAAAAGGACTATTAAAGGACATTTTTCACACTAAAAAAAAAAAATGATACCAAATGAAAATCAGTTATCTACACAAAGAATACTGAATGAAGAACAAGAAATCCACAGTCCCTAACTTTTGCATAAGTTATCAAAAACTGGTATCACTGATCTTACCAGATTTTGAGTGGGGGTTGGTTGAAGTTTCAATTACTATCAGTTTATCATTGGTTCAAATGCTTTGAAGATGAGTTCAGATTTCTGTGGAGGACAGCCCTGAAACTGATAGTTTTGACCCCTAGTCTGATAGTACCAGACTAGGGATCTATAAACTATAGCCTGACAGTTGCATGTCATTTATGTATAAAGTTTTATTAGAACATAGCCATGTAATTCACTTACATATTGTTTATGGTTACTACTATGTTACAATGGCAGAGGTGAGTAACTGTGACAGAAAGTTCAAGGGCTCACGTGTCTGAAATATTTGCTATTTGTCATTTTAAGAAAAAGTTTGGCAATGCCTATATGTTAGACTCTGAAATTGCATAGCTGTGAGACTTCAAGACTGTGAGATACCATAAAACAATAGGACTTCAAAACCATCAAGCTATGAGACTGAGAAACTAAGAGATTTGAGGCTTCAAAATTATGACCATGAAACTGCAAGATCCCATGAAACTGTAAGATATTGAGATCTCTTCTTCTTTAAAAGACTTTTTTAAGAGCAGTTTTAGGATTACAACAAAAATAAGCAAAAGCAATATACTGTCATACTCCCATCCTCCCACATACATAGTCTCTTCCATTAACAACACTCCCATCAGAGTCGTATGTTTGTTACATCTGACGTACCTACACTGACATATCATTATCACCCCAAACCCTCAGTTTACATTAAGATATTGGTGTTATACAGTCTACAGGTTTGGACAAATGTATAATGAGATTCATTCACTATTTTATAGTATCACACAGAATAGTTTCATTGCCCTAATAATCCTCTGTGTTCCACCTGTTTATTCCTCCCTCCCAACTAACCCCTGACAACCACTGATCTGTTTACTGCCATGAGATATCTTTTAACTTTTCAGCCTGCCTATCATCTTATCAAAATTCCATGAGAGAATTACCAGGTAGAGACAGACAATTATCTCTGCATTTGTGGTTCCTTCGGAATCAAAGTATTCTTTGAAGGTTTCTCAAAAGTCTGGCTGGTTTCTCCTCACCCCAGTTAATGCTCTGGCCAGCTCACTCTTCTGCCAGTCTTATCTCCCAGCATCTGTCCTCAGATATAAAAGTATTCTAAGCCGGGCTCGGTGGCTCAGCCTATAATCCCGCGCCTTTGGGAGGCTGAGGTGAGTGGATTGCCTGAGCCCGCAGGTTCGAGACCCGCCCAGGCAACTTGGCGAGACCTCATCTCTACAATAATTCAAAAAATTAGCCGGGCATGGTAGCGCACGCCTGTAGTTCCAGCTACTTGGAAGGCTGAGGCGGAAGGATCGCTGGAGCCCAGCAGATCGAGGCTGCGGTGGCCGGAAGCGGCCACTGCACTCCAGTCTGGACGACAGAGTGAGACTCCAACTCAAAAAAAAAAAAAAAAAAGTATTCTATACCCCTTGGTCACCTAGGAAGGGCTCATCCCTCTAAGTTCAGTTTTATTTTGATTTTAAGATTTCCTTGCATCTACATGTCTTCAATAGCTTTTTAAAAAAGAGTATGATTATTTAAGTGGTGATTTCATGTTACTATAGTGGGAATAAAATACTTTCATGTCCTACTTCTCAACATGAAGGAGAATTCCCTCTACCTCCAATTATTAATGAACACGATTCTGGAAATTCTCACTAATGCATTAAGACATAAAAATATGTAGTATAGTACTAGAAAATAAGAAGCAGTTTATTATTTATATATAAACAGAATGCAAATAAAAAAACTCAAGACAATTCACTAACAAATTACAACTGAGTTCAAAATCTATTAGGATACAAAATAAATATACAAAAATCAGTGCTTTTCCTGCATAGTAACATATAAGAAAAGGAGTATTAACAACTGTAACTCCCCACAAGAAACAAGTATCTAAAAATAAATGTAAGAAATAAGTGAGATTTTTATAAAGAAAACTTACAGATCACATTAAGGATCTGACTAAATGAAGAGGCATACCATGGACCTAAATAGGGCCTAGGCAGAGGTATATCATGTCCTTAAATATAGTCGTTATGGAAGATTGCATTGTAAGGGTAACATAAGCAAAGACCTGAAGGAGGCAAGAGGACAAATCTTGAAGAAAACACATTCTAGATGGAGGGAACAAGAACAGAGGAGTCAAGAAGAAAGAAGGTCAAAGAAGAGAAGATTAGAGTGGCTGCAATGGAATTAGTGAGGGGGAGAATAATAACAAGAGAGTAGTAGGAGATGAAGTCTGAGAAGAAATGGGCGTCAGATTATATAGGCCATTGTAAGGACTTCAGTTTTAAGTGAAATAGTGAACCATTGGAGGGTCTGAAGCAAAGCAGTGACATGATCTAACCTACAGTATCACTCTTGACTGCTGAGTTGAGAATAGCCTGGTAGATAACAAGAATAGAAGCAGGAAGACCAGTTAAGTGACTATTCAAGAGGTTAAGTCATTAATATATACAATTAGAAAGACTTAATGACATTTTGAGCTGGGTGATTTAGAAAAAAGAAAAAGATTTAAGACTACAATGATTAACAAGCACAAGACAGACAATTTATGAAATCATAGGGATAGAGTTTAAGTTCACTGCTAATAAAAAAAAAATTCAAAAGAAAAATGTAAATGAAATCATGCTACTTCTCTGCTTCAAAACCATTCAACATCTTTTCCCAAGACAGGTGCATGGCTTACTACAACAACTCATTCATATCCTTACTCAAATTTTGTATTCTCAGACCATCAAAACTGCACCCTGCTTTACTTTGCTCCATAATACTTATCAACTCCAATATAATATAATTTAGTTATTTGTTTTGTTTATTGGTTGAATCCCCTAACTAGAACATACGCTCAAGGGAAAGGTTTTTGGTCTGTTATGTTCATTGTTATAGTCTAACACTTAGAATAATAAGTGGCACATTTTGAGCATTGAATACATAAGTTTAATATTTGAATAAATAAAAATTATTTGTTGAGCTCCTATATTATAAACACACACACTCCTTTCAGGATAATGCTAACTGTGATAAAACAATTAGTATAAAGTACCATTGTAGTCTTAATAACTTTTAAGTTACCTGGGAAGACAAGAACAATGTTCCAGGGCCTTCAAAGCATTCAATCTTACTCTATTCCTTAGCAGTTTTAAGAAAAATTTGGGGGGAAAACTTTTTTTCTCCAACAGCAATTATATATGTATCTGTACTGCATTTGCACAACAAATATAGTTATAAAAAGTATCAAATAAATGAAAACATGTATTATTCCATCTTACATAAAATTTTAAGACAAATTATCTTCCTTTTGCTAGACCTTCAAGGGGCTTCCAGGACTTAAAGCTAATGTTTCTCTATCCTTCCTTTCTACCCTGCCCTACCCTGATATTCATTATGTCTAACATCTAAAAGAGAGGTTTTTACTTAAAGGGTGAAGGGAGTGATTCTTTTGAAAGCAAAAATATAAAAGTGAAAAAAAAAATCTGTATTGGGAATGCACACATTTGTACAAGTTATCACACATCACTAGATGGAAGAACTAACATATTCAGAAAGACGCTGTTCTAATTTATTCTGACATGAAAGGAAAAGTCCACAGGAAGAACTATATCTGCCATAGCAGAAAACAAAAATGGTCTTGACAACATGTACCTGGAGTCAAGTACACTGATTCCACCCAGTCTGCATTTTACAAAGAAGAATGTTCTACTGAAAACTTCTTGACTTGCTAACCCCTACAAACAGTTCTCTTAATGATTTACAAAACCTTGGAAGAGGGATTAAAAGAGAGAAGTTACCTTACACTTTTGGCATTGAAAGGGAACTGATTACTAAGAGTAATTAAAAACAACGAAGTGGTGACCAGGCTATAAGGTAACCTAATACTAAGAAGTTAAAAAATTGAAATCAACCTTCGTTATCTTTATTACGCTTCTGTATTCTTAATTATTTATGTCACTTTAACCTTAGAGAGGTGCAAGAGAATTAGCACCTGTTATTTTATTAGTACTTAGTGAAATCACTAAACCAAGTATCTTTTTACCAAATCAAAGACTATGGTTTCTCAACCTTGACACCATGGACATCTTGGACTAAATAATTCTTTTTGCAGGAGACTGTTTAGTGTATTCATTGTAGGATGTTTAGCAGCAACCTGGCCTCTTTGACAGTGGAAGTCTACAAGTTGTGAAGACCAAAGATATCTCTAGACACTGCCAAATGTTCTATAGGAGACAAAATTGCCCCCCCTCCCTGTAGAGAAACTCTGCCATAGACACATTTACAAATGACACTTGGCAAGTGATTTGTGATATTATTTTCATAAACACACCCATGTGTATCAAATAGAATGCTAAATAAATTAAACACTGGGAAATAAATCTTCCAAATGAGAAGTTCAAATATTATACTGAATTCTACACTGGTTTCATTCATCTTCAACCAACTCACTATTGAAACAACTTAGACATGATTCTGAAGACAAGCGCTACTACAACTAGCTCTATGATCAGAAAAAACAAAATTCTTCAGTAAAGTGGTATTAGAAGTATTTAAAGAAGATTAAAAATTTAACAAAAAATGTTTAATTAAGAAAGTAAAATCTTAACAGTTAGAAGGTAAATTGTGAGCAATAAATATTTTCAGGCTTATACAATTTTCATTTCTTACACAAATGTTCTTTTTTTTTTTTTTTGAGTTGGAGTCTCACTCTGTCGCTCAAGCTGGAGTGCAGTGGCATGCTCATGGTCACTGCAGCCTCGACCTGCTGGGCTCAGGTGGGTGAACCTTCCACTTCAGCCTTCCACGAAGCTGGAAACAGACTCACACCACCACACTCGGCTAATTTTTTGGTTTTTTTTAATTGGAGTCTCACTCTGTTCCCCCAGACTGGAGTGCAGTGGCATGCTCCCAGCCACCGCTGCCTCAACCTGCTGGGCTTCAGCGATCCTTCCGCTTCAGCCTTCCAAGTAACTGGAACTACAGGCGTACGCTACCATGCCCGGCAATTTTTTTTTTTTAATTGTGGAGACGATGCTACCATGCCCGGCTATTTTTTTTTTTTTTTTTAATTGTGGAGACGAGGTCTCGCCAAGCTGCCCGGGTGGGTCTCGAACCCGTGATCTCAGGCAATCCACTCGCCTCAGCCTCCCAAAGTGCTGGGATTACAGGCTGAGCCACCGAGCCTGGCCTCTAGTTTTTTGATTTATTGTAGAGATGAGGTCTCGCCAAGCTGCCTAGGTTGGTATTGAATCCATGGGTTCAGGCAATTCTCTCACCTCGGCCTGGATTACAGGCGTGAGCCACCATGCCCAGCCCAAATGTTCCATCAAAAGAGATCTTGATATTTAACTATAACCATATCATGACCTGTTATGCCAGAAGTTTTAAAAATGTTGTCTATAAATGTAACCTACAAATTTGAAATGCTACTTTATAACTACAAATAGAGGGAAACAAAACATGGGCAGTGGAAATTATTAAGTCATTTCCGAAGCCTCTGTTGTGTTTTCTTATAATTTCTTTATGAATTATCTTTAATTATAAAAGCAATGTTTTATTTTTATTATTGACACCTAGAAAACATAGAAAAGCAATTTGTACCACAACTAATGCTATCATTCTAAAATAACCACTAACATTATAATTTTGGTTTTTGTCAGTTTAAAAAATATATAATACTAGTTTAGTTTTTTAATTAATATTACTTGTTGCCTTTATTACACTAGTAACACATCTTGTTGCATGGAAAAAATGAAAACATAGATAATCAAGAGAAATAAACATATATGCTATATGTTTTCATATAACTGTAATCATAGCAGTACTTATATTTAATTAAATGTCACTGGGTTGTTCGGGAAAGATTATTTCCAATACTTTCATTCTGTAATCTATACAACTGTATGATTTCTCAAATTATACAAAATCCTAGTACATAGTTTAAAATAATCAATAGGCTTAACTCATTTTTAGATTTTACAGCAAGATCATCAAGAAAGACTATAACATGATAAAATTTTCATACAAGAATGCATATTGTGTCATATAGTTTTTCCTTCTAAACAAAAAAACCTTACACACTAGATTGTTACCTCCACCAGTCAATACTTGCAAAGGTCCAATTACTTTGGAATGGAAGCTAATTTTTAAAATATACAAAACTTCTATATAAGATGTTGCTTTCATTCTTTTAATACTGGAATACCTACTATAAATATCTAGCTAATTGAATTTTTTTAAAAAGAAAGAGTATTTCAAAATCTTAGCAATAGGAAGAACACCAAAGGAGTCTGATATGTAAACTGAGATTCCTAAATAAGATGTCTGTCCATGCCATTTACGATGTTAAAAAAAAAAAAGAAAGAAAGAAAAAAGAAACCTCTTCTGTTCCTCCAGAGAAACATTAGCTTTTTCAAGTTCTAAGCTCGTCCAAGAGGTAGGTCGGCATATAAAAAATCTGACCCTGAAACAAAAGGAGGAAGACAGTGGCCTTGACAATAGAAACCATGTTTTTACTTCTATATTTCTAGGCATTGAGCATATATAGTAGGTGTTCAATAAGCACTTCTGATTAATTGGTGTTTAGCTAATACAGTTAAATTAAAACACACAGAAAAATTACATCAACTGTGATTTATTTTGTTGCTTTGCTTTGAAAATTATATCTATCAATCTCCTTTTACACAATTTCTTTGCTGAAGTAGAAATCTGGAAAGATATATGTAGAAGGACATATGTAGAAAGAAAAAATGATCAGATTGGTCATGGTCAGCAATGAGAACCATACTTTAGTGCTGACTTTTAAGCTTACGTGATATGTTCTTTTTCTGGATATAGACTGCAAATTCCTTAATCAAACATTTGCAAACTAAAGTAAATTATATATACTATATCATTATTACCAAACATTTTACATGAATTGGCAGCTTAATTGCTGGGAAGAGGGAATTCAATTAATCTTATTTTCACTTACAGAAGCTTGAGGCAACAATTTCAGTAGCTATCCTTTCTATTTGCAATTCACAAATCAATACCAAAACTTATACTCTATTGGCTAAATAAGAAGGAGTTTATCACCCACCTATACGGATGATTTTTTCTGAGTCACAACAGCAGTATACCATATTCCCAACATTCTAAATAGTTCTTGGTCTGCACTTTGGCCCATCCTAATTAAATCTCACCTCACCAAAGGTTCCAGCTGCAGATAGTAGCTCTTTGACACCAGAAGTGAATCCTCATTTAAAAAAACAAAAAACAAAAAAAAACAGGCCCAGTATCCAAGTATTTTCAGACAGTTACACAGTTCTTTAACATTCTTGAGAAAACAGCTTACTCTCAGAAGAATGACCTTCTAAGATCTACTTAAAATGGCTGTAAGACTTACATCATTACTAACAGATAAGAGGATCATGAAGGAGACACATGCAGATTTACTAGGCAGTTCACGGTCTAAGAATCACTGAAGTACTTTTTTCCCTATTGAAAGAAGGCTTTGACACTGTAAACTAAAATGTGGTAAGGTAACATAATAATATACCTATTTTTAGTCGAGATAAATGCTAAAACAGATAGGACAATATAAATTTCTTAAGTTTGATATGAAAAGAGAAATAATCAAAATGAATTTTAAGGCCCTAAAAGTCACCAAAAAACACAATACTTCAGAATCCAGATCCTACCATTCAAAGAAACACTCTCTCTTAATTTATCTAAAAATATATTTATAAGACAGAATAGTCATACATATTTCCTTCCAAATATTGTTGAATTCTATAGAAGAATATGACCGACATTAAGGAAAATAATTCAATAATTATTTTAGTTCCTAAAACAACAATTTCAAGCCTTCTATTATCTATCTTACTGTTGGTAAATAGGCAATCATTCAACAATCTTGCTTGGATCAAATGAAATTAATTATTGAAGAGAAATGAAAAACAATTATTTACAAGTATTTTTAAATTATTTTTCCCTAAGGGAGAAAAAAGTGAAACTGGAAAAGTGAAAACGCAAGAAGCTCTGAAGTGAGTCTGAAGATGGCTCACTAAAACCACAACTACCACATGACCCACCCTTTTATCTACAATTACAAGTTACTCATAAAAGATTAAAGAATAAAATCAGCTGTCAATCAGCTGTCTCTAAATCCTAAAATGATAACACATACTCACTTTGGGGTTCAAACGTCCCAATTTTGCCAACTATTATCCATTTGATCTTTAGAAATTTCCTTTAATGTCTCAAAGACTTGGTTTCCTCATTTTTAGAATGAATATATGAATCTCATGAAAGGCACAGGATTAAATAAAATGATATACCCAGAGTATACTGCCTCCTATAGTAATTGCTCAACCTACATGTGATAAGTTGGAACCTTCTTACAAGTACAGAAGCTATAATTTAAAATCATATAATTATATATAATTATTATTTGTGTATTAAACATAAATAATTTAAAAGTCACATAACTATCTGCAAACATTTAGTAAAAATATTATATGCCTGACATTGTACTAAAAACTATAGATATGCTTGTGAACTAGACAACTATGTTTAGAATCTAGTAGAAGTGAAAACTGGTCATTTTAATCTAGTGTGGGAAGTACAATAAAGGAATAGACACAGAGTTTTCTGAGAGCACATATGGGAGTAGGCCTTGGAGGTCATGAAGTTTAGAGAGGTAAATGAAGAGCATCTAAGGGCTGACGAGAGAAAGGAAAAGGAATGTAGTAGAAGAAGGATATTACAAGGAGAAGTAAAACAGGATGTATCTGCAGGCAAGATAGATAGTAACAAGACAGGGAAAAAAAAGCTGCCATGTTATGATTTAATTCAAAAGCTAGAAAAAGGATAACCCTGAGTATCACATGTTCTCACTCAAAAGCAGACCTTGAACAATTATTGTAATACTATAAGAAAAAGATTGGCAGTAGTGGGAAACTCGGGGTGGGGGTTGGGGGGGCGAGGATCCAGGGTTGGCAGTAGTGGGACTCTGCTGGGAGAGGCGAGAGGCACACCTCATCAACAAGGGTACCTGCATGATGAACATTTGTATACCTAAGCCTGAATTATACCACACATATTTAAAATAAAAAAATTAAAATAAAAAAAGAAAAAAGATAACCTATAGAAAGATTTATGCCATGAACCCAAAATAAAAGGCAAAAGAAAACTACATTTCAATGGCAAATAAAGGGTGTTAAAGAGGACAGTTCAACCTAGAACTAGTGGGCAATTTAGTCACAACACAGACTTTTCAAAGGTTAGTGTGAGCCTTGAGACTCAGAAGAGAAGATGACTCAGAGTTGCCAGACTGTGCTTAGCTAGGACTATTCATCCATTATAGTAGAGGATGGAATACACAGATTCAAAATTGTGAAAGGTTGATTAAAACTAAGCAATTAAAACTAATTACATTTTGAGTTTATAGCCTGTATCTCCAAACTCCAACACCATGGACAAAATGAACAAAGAAAGGATATTACAAGAAAAGGAAAGGAGAGAGGGAAGAAGAGAGGGAAGGAAGAGAAGGAAAGGGAAAGAAAGAGGAGGGAAGGGAAGAGAAGGGAGGGGAGGGGGAGAAGGAGGAAAAGAAAGAGGAGAGAAGAGGAAAGGAGAAGAAAGGAAAGGGGAAAGGAATGGGGAGAAGAAAGCAAAAGGGATTGAAAAAGGAAAGAAAAAGAAAGGAAAGGAATGAGGAAAGGGAAGGAAAGGGAAGGAAAGGAAAAAGGAAAGGAAAGGGAAGGAATAAGGAAAGGAAAGGAAAGAGGAGAGGAAAAAGGAAAGGAAAAAAAAAATGTAGTAACACCTGTACTAACATTTCAAACTTTTAATATATAGAACAGGCTTTTTTACTTTGAACATCATCATTATTGAGATGTTCATCATATCAAATATCATATCTGCCTGTCTATTCCAGTACAAATGGCTTTAAAGATTAACTTGTCATTAAAAACTTTCTGTATACATGACAAAATTTTTTTTTACAAAGTCTAAAGTATTTAAATACCAAATTATAATAGAAAAACTTAACGGTCCTGATTTTTTTTTTTACAAACTGATTAAAATCTACTAAGCCATAAAAACTTGAACATTGGGTTAAATTTCTAATTCAGTTTCTTAAATTTTTTAAATTTTTGTTAGTTGGAGTCTTACTCTGTTGCCCAGGACTGGAGTGCAGTAGTACTCTCATGGCCACCGCAGCCTTGACCTGCTGGGCTCAGGGGATCCTTCTGCCTCAGCCTTCCAAATAGCTGGAACTATAGGCATGTGCCACCATGCCCAGATAATTTTTTTATTTATAGAGACAAGGTCTCACCATGTTGTGCAGGCTGGTCTTGAACCAGTGGGTTCAGGCAATCCTCTCGCCTCTGCCTCCTAAAGTGCTGGGATTATAGGCATTAGCCACTGCGCCTGGCCCAGTTTCTTAATTTAAACAAAAGGTAAGGTGACAATTGCAAATTTTAGAACTTACAATTTGAAGTTCTAAAAAATGTACTTGCCATTAAAAAAATCTAAAATCTTTATTTTTTTTATTTTTTTATTTATTTTATTTTATTTTATTTTTATTTTATTATGTTATTGTGGGGTACAGTTAGGGGTTAGGTATACAAAAATGTTTCATTCAGGTACCCTTGTTGATATGAGGTGTCTCCCCATCCCCAGATAGATACCCACCACCATTAATCCCATCCCCCTCACCCTCCCCTCCCCCCCCCCAGTTTCCCACTACAGTCAGTCATTTTCTTGTGGTAATACATTGGATGATCAAGGTCTACTATATGAGTGAGAACATGTGATACTTAGTTTTTTGTTTTTGTGAGAGGTCACTCAGTATTATGGACTCTAGTTCCATCCAGGTTGCTGCGAAATT
>CAUYQG010181432.1:0-25698 GCA_963574415.1 Tarsius wallacei
TGTAATGCCTCTGCGGTGTCCGTGGACAAGTTCCGTGTGGGGAGCAGGCCCCCTGGGAGAGATCTGGAGTCTTTCTGTGTCCTCTTCTGCGGAGGTCTCACAGACCACGCTGCCCGGTCGCCATCTTGGCCCCTCCTCCCCTTTTTTTATGTCTTTATTTTAGAAACAAAGGAAAAAGAACTGCCACCCAAGAGATTTACTAAATCCAAAGATGATGTCGTTTCCCTGCTTAAAGTCCTAGAGAGGCTCCCAGAGCCTCCAGGATAGTCTGAGCTCTTCATTATGACATATGAGGCCATCTTGACCTGGTGTTGGCCCTTGATGCTTTTCAGGCCTCATAATGGGTTATGTTGCAGCACAAGCACTTCCATTCAAGTATGCCAACCTGTTTGTAGTTTCTGCAAAACAGTCTGCTCTCTTATGCCTTGATGCTCTTATGCGTGCTGTTCTCCTACCAGAAATGCTCTTCCTTCTCTCACCCCTCCCTTTATGTTAGTTGATGCCACTCGTCAAGATTCAGTTTAAATGTGGTGCCTCTAGGAACTCTAAAAGTAGAAAGGTTGTGATGAACTGCTTAAAATAAGTAAAAAGAAAATGTTTTGAGTGTTTGGTGGTGGAAGAGATTAATTTCCAATGAGCTGAGATTTGAGAGAGATTTTATGGGAAGATAGGTTTTATATTAAATCTGACAGGACTAGAAAATGTCTATCTTTTTATGTTACATGGAAAATGAATACTGTTTTAAAAAAATGTAGGGGTGAGGATCTCCTTCTGTTACCCAGGCTGGAGTGCAGTGGTGTAAACTTCTGGGTTCAAGCAATCTCCCATCTCAGCTTCCTGAGTAGCTGGGACTACAGGTATGTGCCACCACACCTGGCTAATTCTTTATCTTATTTTTATAGAGATGGGGTTCTCTCTGTGTTGCAAAGGTTGGTCTCAAATTTCTGGGCTCAAGTGATCTGCCTGCCTCACCCTGCCGAAGCACTGGGATTACAGGCATGAGCCACAGCACCATGCCTGGCCTGAATACTTTTATTCTATACATTTTTCTTCCTTAGATATTTTATCCCCCAAAATGGACAAAACTTGAGAGTTAGCCTGAAGATTCTAATAGGATAAAAACAAAATCAGTGAGGGAAGAGGAGGACACTGTCCAGCCAGCCAGATCAGTAGGTGGACAGTAAAATAATCCATACCCACTGACTGGGTTTCAACCACTCCCTCTGAACTTTAGCTTACTATTCTTCTTTTGTCACTGGAAAAAAGCTACTGAAATCCCATCACTTCATAAGCCCTTCCCAACTAGTGGAAAATGTGTTGACGGTTTTCTGGACACACAGTAGTTAAAGACATGTCCTTCAGAGTCATACAAACGCAAATTACTTACCATGTGCCCAAGCTGTATCTTTGGGGTTCAAGGCTGACTGAGGAAAGGTCTATCTACATGGAGGAACCCAGAGCCCTTCTAGGAAGTTTCTAAAAGGAATTATGTCTAGTTGAAGGAGTTTGGGTCAAGGCAGGTGGAATTGGCCATGGTGGTGTAATTGGTGATGGTGGTACCAATAGAGTCCTGCATACTTTTCGGTCTCAGGTAGAGAATGGCTGAAGTAAGCAGCTAGGATAGTTGACTGGTGGATCACAGATGGCATCTTGACACATCACCATAGCAAGTCAGGGCAAGAGGAGATGAAGAGAAGAGATAAACAGCAGAGACCACACTATGGTCAAAAGAACTGGTTCTTGGCATGCATCTGAGTCACCCTAGCCAAGGCTGGAACTTGCAGCATAATTTGGAGGGAAATTTGTTGAGAACTAAAGTTCCTAAGTGTAGCGGCAAGCAAAGTCATGGAAATAATACGTTGCAGTTATTTTTAATCAGGCTGGCATGAATTGGAAAAATAAAACATTATATCTAAAACAAGTAGATATTTGCATAACTGGCATGTGGTCCAAGGTTAAGAAACATATCAGAAAGATATATCAGATTAAATATGTTTATCTCAAGTAACAGAAAAAGCATAAACCTACAAAGACAAAGAGAACAGGAAAGAAAATTATAGCAGACAGGATGTGTTAACAAATTTGTGAAATCTTAGCAGAGAAAAGGATAGGGAGTAAGTCAAGAAGCAAGGCAATTTCTGGCATGAAACCAACAAGGGCACTTTTGAAGGTCATAGCATTGTTGAAAATAGGAAAATCCATTGAAAGTCTTACTAATAAGCAGTTAAACATCTCCCTTAGCTCACATAGCCAAGCTACTGTCTCCTTATCACTCACACTCTCACCACAAAAACAATAACCTTGGTGGAAAACTGGAGATTTAGAGTCTGAAGAGAGTGACCTGGAAAAGACCCTGAACTAAGAAGTGCAAATGGTTGGTTGTCTCTGGGAAGTGGGAATCAGGAGTAGAAAGGGTGAGACAGGGACCAAGTGGCTTTGTTTTTTAGTCTTAGTTTTTTGGGGGGTTTTTTGATCATAAGGTTTATAGATATTTTTTAAACATTGCAATATATATGGCAATATAATATACATTTTATGTGTAGTAATATAGTAAGTATTGTGTATTTTTCTTATCACTTTGACCTAGAATAAAATTTTAACTTAAAGAAGTAAAACAAGGCTGGGCACAGTGACTCACATCTGTAATCCCAGCACTCTGAGAGGCTGAGGCAGGAAGATTGCTTGAGTCCAGGAGTTCAAGACCAGCTTAGGCAACATAGAAAGACCTCATCTCTACACAAAATCAAAAAACTAGTCAGGTGTGTTAGCAGGTGCCTGTAGTCCTAGCTACTTGGGAGGCTGAGGCTAAAGCATCACCTGAGAGGTCAAGACTGTGGTGAGCCATGATCATGCCACTGCACTCCAACCTGGGCAACAGAGTGAGACTTCAACTCAAAAAAAAAAAAAGGAAGTAAAATCAAAGCACAAAAAGCTTCATATTCCTTGAATACACATTTAAAACTACACACTGTTGTATGAATGGGTACAGTTCTTATTTTATCACTGATAATTTATTCCACTAGCTGCCCTGGAAATCTTTTTAATAATGGCCTTTCATGACACTCAACTGCCAGGGACATAGTAAGTAGGACTGTCACATACAACCACACAAGCCGTGCATGTCCCAATCTAGGTTAGCTGGAGCTAGCAATGTGGTGGCTAATGCCAAATTTCCTTGAGTCTTAGCTCTCTAATTCTTACTGTTTAATTTATAGCAAGATTTGCAAACTCATTTTTTCCCAGGAGATACAACTCCTTGCCTTTAAGGCTTCTGGCTTAATCTTCAATATATACTTGCATTACTTAAACCAATGCATTATAAAGATGTAAGCATGGGTTTCCCCCTTTTTGAGTGCCCCCATTTGTATTCACTTGCATCTTTTCTCAGTTAATAATTAATTATATATTTGCTGTAGCTTACACTGACATTTTGAATTTCTGATATATGCAGTCAGACTTGGTCTAAAATACTTTAAATATTATACTTACTTTTGTATTTTCTTAAGCTTTGTAACTTACTAATGGGAAACAAGAGATGATTATGCCCTTGGTTGTTTTGAAAGTGCATCAGGGACTCATTGGCTCTTGAGACACTTGTCAATGTATAAATAAATATTCCCATAGCAAGTGTTAAGGAAAGGAAGGCAACTCATCTTATGACGGCAGTGCTTTGAAAGATGAATAAATAAGTCCTGCTTTGGGTAGCTAAAATGAAGTCTCACATATTTCTCAAATTAATTCAGCATTTGGTCTTTTCACTGGTTAAGTATCTGAGTGTCACATCTCTCATCTCTAATTGTTGACTCTGCTCTCTCCACTGGAATCCTGCTTAAATTGAATGAGAAAACAGTTTACCTGGAAATGAATAATGTCACTTCAGAATTGGTCATCAGTATTAAATGGAAATGAAGACAAACTTTAAGCTGGACAGCTATTCCCATACAACAGTTGAAAAGTGTCACTATGACATGAAAAAGGTTTTTTTTTGTCTCTTTCATCTTTTTAATGCAAGCCAGCATTCATAGGATCGTTTTAGTTCAAAGAAAAGGGAAGTTTAAATCAAACACTTGCATAGTTGAATACAATTTAGGGCCCATCTTATAATATTTTATTCTTTTGGAAAATTACATTTCTATTTTGACTACTTTGTTTTGAGTTTAAAATGCTTGAAAGCATTGCGAAAGTAAGAAGAGTCCATTAAGTATATTGTAGGCACTTCAAAGAAACTCATAATATGTTTTATAAAGATTGCATTCACATTTTCCATATCACTGAAATAAGAACAATGAAGATGCTTTTATTTCATGAAGGAAATTTTCAGTTTATGGAAAAGCTTATATGTATGCAGGCTCACATACAATTCAATAGCAAAACAGGGAATAGGATCTGTGCCCTCTCTATGTAATTTTACTATATTCAACTGGAAATTAACTCAAAAATTACTTAATAAGTTTATTGAGTTCCTTTTATTTTTTTCTGTCAGTTGTTCATTAATATCTTTTTGATAAATAGATAACAATTTATAGTCGCGTTTTTAAAAGTACATTTTAGCCAACTGTTTAAAGAAAAGCATAAGGTAGAGACAGTGTTCTTTAATCTGCTTGTTATACTATTTTCCCAGACTCACAAAAACATAGTTACTGGAAATAACTTTTCTAGAAATAAGAAAGGAAGAGTATAGTGCCAGGGAATGCAGGAGTCATTCAGCTAGTCAGTCATCCAACAAGAGCAATTACTGTGTGTAAACCATGTGCTGAATGCTGTGCAAAAACTGGTGATTTAGCATAGCCCTGCCCTCATGGCATTCAAGAAGGGAAGACAGGAAGTAAAGAAGGATGTGACCATAAATTACTCTAGGGGAAAAGAATGGGATGGGGGAGGAAGAAGGGGTAGGCAGGAAGAAGAGCAAGGAGGGGACATATTCTAGATTGGAAGGTCAAGAGGACTTATCCAAAAAAGTGGTATGTAAGAATGAAGAGGAGCCAGCTCTTGGATGGGAGGGTGCAGTGCAGATAAGCACTGTGGGCAGTGGAAAATGTACCCCAAAAAAACCTGAGAAAGGAAAGGACTCAGAATGTAGAAGGAAATGCTTAGTAGTGAGTATACTCAAGGTGGATGGAGGGAGCGAGGGGCCAGTGACTCAGGATTAGGGTTAGGGTTAGGGTGAGGGTTAGGGATAGACAGAAGTCAATCATTCAGGGCCTTATCAGTCATGCTCAGGCATTTGGATTTCATGAATAGGAATTGGTCAGAGGATTTTAGGTGGTGCCAAGCATTATCTATTTCCATTTTGGAAAGCTAAGCTTGGTTGCCACGTGGAGCTTCCTAGGGAGGGGGCAGAAGTGGAAGCAGGAAGTGGCTGAGCTCTTGGGAATGAGGAATTAGCGGGATTTAAGCAGGAAGGTGTACTTGAGAGAGGTGGTGACTGCCTCTTCTGAATGAGACCTTGAGCCAGACACTTGACCTGCAGGGTTTGATTCTGCAAAACTTGATTCAGCAAAGCTGGGCACAGGAAACTGCAAGACAAGAGTTCTCCAGATCCCTTCCCTAGCATAGACAGTTTACTAGAAATGTCCTTCTTGAGTCAATCTGAAGGGCAAAAATCTTGAGACCCATTGGGAGAATAAAAGGTAGTCTGGTTTGACTGCAACACAGACTGTATGGAAAGGTTTAGAGAGAGAGATAGACCTAATCCAGTGGATTAAGACTGGACCATGGAAAATTCAACCAACATCTGTTAAGACCCTTTCAAGTGCCAGATGCTACACTAAGGTGTTCACCTATATCATCTCATTTAATCTTCACCACAGCAGCATGAAACAGGTATCACAGTACAACAAGAGGAAGTTAAAGCATAAAAATGATCAATGTCTAACATCAACCTGTTGGTAAAACTGTCATTTGAGAGTTTGTTCTCTTTCCTGAATCTGTAAATTATAACCCATTTTATCTTTCCTTGTAGGACAGCTAGATAACAACCTTCAGGCTCTATTCTTCAGATGATGGGCAACTAGCAACAGCTTTTTGAACACATGGGATGGGGTAGGATGACAAATCAGATCTGCCTTTTTTTTTTTTTAGTTGGGGTCTCACTCTGTCACTCAGGCTAGAGTGCAGTGGCATGATCACAACTCACCCAGCCTCAACTTTCTGTGTTCAGGCGATCCTTTGGCCTCAGCCTCCCTAGCTAATAGGCACGTACCAACAGTCCACCAGTCCCAACTAATTTTTTTATTTTTAGAGATGAGGTCTCACTGTTGCCTAGGCTGGAGATCTGCATTTTTAAATAATAACTCAGGGCCTTTGCATGTGCATTGGGATAATGGATAAAACATGGGAGGGAGAGGAAGATTTCATTCTGTTGGCACAGAAGGGTAATTACACTGCATTAACTGCAAGACATTTCAGTTTCTTGTTTATTATACAGGGTAGAGAAAACAATGGGAATTTCTGCCTTCAAGAAATAAAATAGACCTGTTTTTTTTTTTAAATGAAAGCTTTTGGAATATTTTCTTTGAAATATTGTATTGAGTGTCCTTTCTATATAATTATTACAGAACAATTAGGTGCTGCCACAGCCCAGAATTATTTAACAGAGACTTAATGACACAGCCCAAAGTCACTCCCCAGATAGATGTACTGTATCATTATAGCCTCTTTGTGTGCTTTTTTATTTTATGTTTTCCTTGTCTAATAATAAAGTAACAAAATTATCTACTAAAAGAGATTTATAGTATAAAAGAGAAGTTGATAAGGAAGATCCTTCTAAGTAACTTTTTTTGAAGGAAAAGAGTCATTAGAAACAGTTTTTCTGACATCAAAATGGCAAAATTAATAGGTACTAGCTCAGTGATTCTCAACCAAGGGTGATTTGACCCTAGGGGACATTTACTTGGCAATGTATTAGTTTGCTGAAGCTGCTATAGCAAAGTACCACAGACTGGGTGGTTAAAAAAAACCAGAAATTTGATTTGTCACAGTTCTGAAGGTTAAAAATCCAGGATCACAATGTTAGTTTCTTCTGAGACCTCTCTCTTTGGCTTATAGATGGCCATCTTCTCTGTGTCTTCAAATAGTCTTTCCACTGTGCCTATGTCCAAATTTTCCTCTTCTAATAAGGACAACAGTCATATTAGATTAGAACCCACCCTAATGACCTCATTTAAAGTTAAATAACATTTTAAAGATCCTATCTCCAAATATAGTCACATTCTGAGTTACTGGGGGTTAGAATGTCAGCAAACAAACTTTTAGAGGACACAATTCAGTTCATAACAGTATAGAAAAATTATAGATTGTCACAACTGGAGGAAAGGTGGGTGCAAATATTATCAAGTAGGTACAGCCAAGGAAGCTTCTAAACACCCCGCAATATATAGGACAGTCCTTCACAACTAAGAATCATCTGGCCCAAAATAACAATAGTGTCAAGGCTGGGAAATCATGTCCTAGTTCCAAAGCCTGTTGTTTGATATTTTTTATACTTAAAGAAAAGTAGAATATAATACTCAAGTAAACATTATTATTGTGAATTGTCGAACAATCTTAGGCAGAACTCTGCAAATATCTATGTTCATATATCACAAACAGAAACCATTTTTCCCATCAGGTTTCAAAGTAGCTTCTGGGGAATACAGTGTAAATTAGGTTCTGACATTACTATATTCCTAAGACAAGTTTGGTAAAATTTATGAACATGAAAGTGCCTCAAAGACTATAAAGTTCTAGACAAATAAATGGGTTATCTTTTTTTTTTTTTTTGAGTTGGAGTCTCACTCTGTCACCCCGCCTAGAGTGCAGTGGCCGCTCCCCACCACCGCAGCCTCGACCTGCTGGGCTCCGGCAATCCTTCCGCCTCAGCCTTCCAAGTAGCTGGAACTACAGGTGCACGCTGCCATGCCTGGCTAATTTTTTGATTTATTATAGAGATGAGGTCTCGCCAAGTTGCCCAGGCGGGTCTCAAACCGCGAGCTCAGGCAATCCACTCACCTCAGCCTCCCAAAGCGCGGGATTACAGGCTGAGCTACCGAGCCCAGCTTGTATGTTACTCTTGTCTGTTTCCCTTTATGGCCTGAGTGTTTGTGTGTCCCTTAAATTTATATGTTGAAATCTTAACTCCCAAAGTGAGGATGTGTATTAGGAGGTGGGGCCTTTGAGAGGCCCTGCCTTCATGAATAAGATTAATGCCCTTTTAAAAGAAGCTCAAAGGCCCTTGTTTGTTTGGCCTTTTGTCATCTGAGGTTAGAAGTTGAAGATGACAATCCAGGAGGCAGGTCTTCACCAGACAACTGAATCTGCCAGCTGCTGATTCTTGGGCTTCCCAGCCTCCAGCACTGAAAGCAATAAATTCCTGTTGTTTATAAGCTACTCAGTTTATTGTATTTTGATATAGCAGTCCTAAGACACCCCTTACTAAATGATAAACTCTACAATGACAGGGCTTTTTATATTTTGTTCACTGTTGTCTCCTTACCAATGCGTGCCTTTTCTGGCACAAAAAAAAATTGTTCTTGTGAGGATCCATGTCAAGCAAAGCACTTAGCCCTTTGTTTAAACCAGAAAAATATGTAAATCACCTAGCAGAGTACCTCTGTGTTTCTTTTTCCTTATGCACTCTGAATCATAGAGAGCTTTTCTTTGATGCTATTCAGCAGCAACACAAGCTTACTTCAAATTCTAGGACACTGCTCTGTGAGAATCTCCCAAAGGACAAGTCTCTAAATACTTTTTAGATGGGAAAAAAATAATATCAAGCTTACTGTATCAAAAACAGTGTACTTACACATATAAAGTTATGACGATGACATCGCTTCTCAATAGCAGCATTGCTGGATGCATAGTTGTCAATCCCTAGCATCAGAATCATCTGGGATGCATGTTATGGCACAGATACCCAGAACTCAGGCCTGATTCTCTGTTTGAGAATGACTTTGTAGTCATACTTTGTAGATTGCTCTTGTTAAAACGTGTACATCAGCAGCAACAACAGCATCCCATGTCACCAGCTGTCAGAAGCACGTACTGAGTGTCCAGGAGGTGACCCAGGGGGCCAGATGCTAAGCCAAGAAAAATCACACAGTCTTCACACCATCGAAGATACAAGGATTGATTGAACATGCAGGTACTGGCTAGATTAGAATAAAAATGCTGAACCTACATCTAAACATGAAGTCAGGTATTTTTATTCCATGAACAGATGAAGAGAGTTGGGATGAGTGGGGAAGGACTGTAGTTCACTGTGTAAAGAAAATGATCAGAACAATAGGCCTTTGGCTAGATATGTCAAAACTGTCCAGTCTGGAAGAGTCAGAGGGTCATGATGGGAGATTAGAAACTTTTGATTTTTGCCAAGTTTGTCTTGACAATGCTTCTATTTTCATGAATCTTAAGAGCACAGATCCACATGGGAAGTTCTCTACTTCAAAGAACGATGCAGCCCAAATGCCCAGAATCTGTGTGTGATTTGTACAATATAATATGATATTGACCCCAATAACACCTGGAACCCAACATGGTTGACTTGTATAATTAATTTCGTTTTAGTGATGGAAAAAGAAAATGAATATTATTAATTTTCATTTCTTGAAAACCTTAGAGTTTTGAAAATCTTTTCATTGTTTGAATGAAAAACAAAAAGAACAAGTATTTTCTATGTGCAACTTTATATTTTAATTTATTAAAACTTACCAGAAATAAACTAGGTGGGTAGAGGCCCAGAGAAGTTCATGCAAATCATAGGCCTGAGTAAGACTTGTCAAAACCACCAAGGACTCTATTATTTGAGGATGAAGTAAGATAAAATGTGATTCTTGAAAGCAGCACATTCTTCTTCTAAGAATATTTTTAAGTTGGTATGTGTTATTGAGTAATTTCTAATAAAGGAATCTAGCTAATCTTCTGAGAAGTGAAAGATTAGATTGCTTTTACACTTTTACTAAATACATTAATCCAAGGTGTTATTTTCACAGCCTTCTCCACTCACCTATATCAGAGTCATTGTGGTTGTCATACATTTCCAGGATGGAATTTAGACCATGCACTTAAAACCTTCTTATTTCAAATTCATGAAATATAGCCCACCGTTTTCTCTTTTCATCATTACTTCAAACTCAGCTGTGTATGATAGTGACAGATAATTCTCTCAGCTGTCACAGTCTTTTGGAAGTCTCTACCTGATTCCATATGGTATTTGGATACTCTGAAAATGAATTCTGATAATTTGGCCTGACTGGAATGGACATCTGTGTGATGTTTTGGCAGCTGAACAGATGAATGACCAGCAACCTGGTGTGGGTCTCTTTTCTTTATTCCTATCTTACATAGATGAATACCCCACAATAAGGGCAGCTTTAGCATTCCTCTCTGAAGTGGCTAAGGGGCAAAATTATGTTTGAAAAGGAAAGAGACTTGTCTCAAAGCTGCATTTGAATAGCAAGCACATGGTTTTCAATGTAGGATATATGGTAATAGATCATCAAAAGTGCAAAGTTTCTAAAAGATTCTGTTATCCACATTTTATATGAGATTGAGAAACCATCAGCTGTCAATCCATATCAAAGCACCCAATCACCAAGGGTAGTGAAGTGTGGCCTATGAAGACTACATGGGGCTAGAGCCTTGCAAGACATAATTTGCTACTGCAACTAACCTTGAAAAATACTGAAATATCATCGACAGAGAATGAGGGGATAGTGTCTGGCATAGGGACTAGGAAGTGGTCTAAATGTTTATTTGGTTGGGAAACTGTAGGCAAAAAAAAAAAAAAAAAAAAGCTTGCTTTGGTTTCTTTCTCACTATTGCACATGTGCCCTGTTTCCACAGCATTTCCTACAACATCTTTCGGTCAGAGTATGTGTTAACAAATGTCCTGCCACTCTAGGGCCTTGAAAATTGTTGACAAGGCCCCCCTTTGGGGATGCTCAGAAGAGCAACTGTTCCATCTGCTCCTTTGAGTGAGATGATCAGATAAAAAAGATTAAGTCATTTCATGAAAAAGAGTAAGGGTTTCTATTTCATGGGAATCCACTCCCTCCTGAACAGCTTTGTTTCTGAGACAAAATTAAATTTATAAACCAAAGACGTCCTTCTGAATACCTCCTCCTTTTCAAACATGTAAAGGTCCGTTAGTGAGAAATTTGTTTGTGAGGGTATATGTTTTACAGAATACTATGTTTAGATTTGAATATAACAAGGTCTCTTGACCAATATGGCTGGCTGAGAACACTAACTAGAGCTTCCACTGACACTGTTGAAGTAGTGTATACAGCTTAGGAATAAACCACCCATGCATGTACTTGCCTGCAAATGTGAAGTCTTTGAAGAGCAGAATATACAGAAATATATAAATTATCTTAGAGTTGAACCACACAGTGTATGTGTATAAGTGGGTCAATGCTCTAAATTAATAACATTTTAGGATTTATTATCCTATAAATTAGAAATGAGAAATATGATGCTTCCATATCAGATTAATTGAAATGAGATTAATAGATTAATGTAAATAAATGATTTCCATTAATATCTTTGTTGTTAAAATTGTGTGGTTTATATAAGTATAAAAACCAAAGAGATTCAATTATTTAGCTTAAATCATATTTGATGGCCTTTAGGGGGACCTAACTAAAGATTCTAGAATTTTAGTACATTTGCTGGCAGAAAAGTTACTCAAGGCATAAGTGCCAATGTTGACAATAACAGTGAAACGATGGTGGAAATACTTCAGACTTCCTGAAGCATGATGTTTATGCCCCAAGCTTATTCTCAACTAAAATGGGGACTTCTTGGATTTAAAGTTGTTTTTCTCCATTACATATCCAACATATCTTGTGAAAAGTTTATTTTAGTGCAAATTTGATTTTCCAATGCTATTAGATAATTTTGGCTTACTTAGCAACATGTCATTTATTAAAACATAAATAAAACACATTTTTAGAGTTTGTCACCATACTGTGACCCTGCAATACTATTTTTAATATTGAGAAAATAAGATTTTCTGTTCATCAACTATTGAAGATATGTGTCAGCAAGAGAATATTCTATGAACCATGAAGAAAGATGTCAAAATTCACACCATTGCCTAATTAAGCATTTTCTCTAAACGTTTTCCCCAAAGCTCTACAGTGTTTGTAAATTGTCTGTTACATATTAATAGGAGTACACATAGAAAGTAACTCTGTAACATAATAATGATACATAAATATTATGGGGAATATAATTATAAAAATATTATTATTTTGGTTTCTCAATTAAGTCATGTTTGTAACACCAACATTAACTGCTGTAAGGTAGAAGTTTACCTTCATAACGATGCTTGATAAATGCATGAGAAAAGAAAACAGTTTCATTCTTACACCATGTGTATATTTATTCATTTTTTGAGTTGGAGTCTCATTCTGTCACCCAGGCTGGGGGGCAGTGGCACACTCCCGGTCACCGCAGCCTCGACCTGCTGGGCTCCGGTGATCCTTCCACCTCAGCCTTCCGAGTAGCTGGAACTACAGCCATGCGCCACCACGTCTGGCTAATTTTTGGATTTATTGTAGAGATGAAGTCTTGCCAAGTTGCCCAGGCTGGTCTCGAACCCATGGGTTCAGGCAATCCTCTCACCTCGGCTTCCCAAAGTGCTGGGATTATAGGTGTGAGCCCCTGTGCCTAGCCACATCATGTATATATTGAAGTTTTAAAAGTAAACCATATTTTAAATGCCATAGGCTAGCTTATAATTTAAAGGAACCACAAATTTAAGAATATAATGAAGTACTTTTCTGTGTAATAGGATTACTATTTCTATTATTCTAATTTATCTATTGTTTTTTCTGTAGTCTTATGGATTGTATTTGAGTGTTTTCAAGGTCAGGGAGACTTGAAGGAATGTATTTTAAAATTAACTATAAAGTATTTAACTTAATAGGATGGAAAATACACTTTGATGTACCTGTCCTATTGCTGCAGTGTCCGACTATTTTAAAAAATAGCAATTTCTTGGAGTTAATTATCCTTTACATGGATAATCATTATACTGAAAAAAGTGATTAGGCTTATATTAGGAAAACAATACATTCTCCAAAGTTTGTGTGTTTAGGACCAGAAATGTATTACAAGGACCCTAAGGCTAAAAGAAGCACAGGAGGAAAGGACAGAGAGAGTTTTAAACTGCAGATGAATGAATCCTCAAATGACTCTATTTACTCAAAGGGAATTTTGCAACTATCTTCAGGAGTGTGGTGGTTGCTTCCTAAGCTATGAAGTTACTTAAACCAGAAACTCTCCACCTATTGCTTTCTCCTTCACTTGACACTCTTGACAGGAATGTCTAGAATGATGGAAAAAAACAGTGAACTGACTGTAATTATCTTTTACATTGGAATAGAATTTGTTTTTGTAAGCTTGTAATTGACCTTTTTAATATTTTTACTGTGTGAGAGGCTTCATAAATTTCTTGCTTTCCACTTCAAATTTAGCCTTTTAGCTTGTTATGCTGTTTAATTACTGTATATTTGTTATAGTTCTTAGAGTATAACACATATGAACAATCACATAATTAAATTAGAATGTTTAATTATGATGTTATTGTAATGTAAAATGTTCTGTGGTGCTTTGTCTAATGAAAGCATAAACATTACATTTGAAATCTCAGTAAATAACTTTTCAAAGATATTGAATGATTACTGTACTTTTTGTGTTAAAAAAAATGACCTGGTATGTAATTTGTGAGTGGTATGTGTTCTCATTAGCTGCCTCTGGAATACCCTGGTCATTTGTGGTAAAGAGAATGTAATGGGCAGTGATGTAGATAACTACTCAGCTGCATGACAGACCTCATGGGAAACAGAGATATTATAGATTTACCAGGGAATGAATGAAGGCAAACAAGGTGTCCTAAAACGCCTTCAAAGCTAGGAGAGGGCCCCACCATGGTCTTAGCGTTATTATAGAGTTAGTTAATTTTTTTTGTTTTTTGGGGTGGCATATTTGGTATCTGGCAAAGGCATAATTGAATTGAGAATGCATTCATTGGGTTTAATGGAACATGCTCAGGTAGTTTTCAGTCACTCTTATATAGAGTTAAACGAGTGCTAACTGTCCTGGCATAACAATGGCTTCCTGGAATAGCTACTGTCTCTTGTGCCACCTGACCTGGCATCTTGACACAAGGGTGTCAGGTAATTTGAAAGGATGTTTTGGAATGTTTTAACAAAATAAATGAAAAATTAGACTAAAGTTTAATGTATATGATAGGTCCATTCTTTTCTCTTCTTTAAAGTTTATTTAAAAACTGAGAAAAATTTCCAGTTAAAAATGTAAAAATCTGAAACACAGTTATCAAAGCAAGGGATCAAGTCAAAACAGATTATGCTAACATTCTGAAACACAGTTATCAGAGCAAGGGATCAAGTCAAAACAGATTATGCTAACATTAAAATATAATTATAACCAAAAATTTTTATCATGTAGCAAAAGCAATAATAAGAGAAAGTTATACTTTTCTAAGAGTGAATAGGTTCTTAAATTGAACCATATAAGTAGAATTATATGACCATATTAGGAAGATATTAAAATTTTTTGGTAATTTAATGCAAAATGCTAATAATATAACAAAGATAATGAAATTCATATTATCAATGATTTTACATTGAAGTTATCAATGATGAGCTGGTAATGAATATCATTAATTTAAAAAACACTAGTTGGACAGCAGAAAAAACTCAAAATGCTCAAAAAAGTATTTTTTTCAAATATGACAACTATCTCAAAATATACATGTTCTTAACAATGATTTGAAAAATTGGAAATAACTTTTAAAATCTATCAATTATAAAAAACAAGTTTCTCTCAACCAAGGTAAGACAAAAGTCATCAAATTTTAGTCTGTGTTTTTGTATGGATAAGAATTATTTTTGCATTTTTAGATAACTGGGGGAAAAAGAACACAGGATATGTGAAAATTATATAAAATGCAAAATTCAGGGTCCATAAATATGTTTTGTTGGAACGTAGACATACTCATTCACTTAAGCATTGTGCATTTTTGCTTTTGTGCTATAATGACAGAGATAAGTAGTTATGAGAGAGACCATAAAGCCCTCTAGTCCTAAAATATTTACTATCTAACCTTTTGTAGAAAAAGTTTGAGAGCCTCTGATAGTACAGGAAAGACGGACTGAATTCTCTCCATAGTAAATTATATTGCAAAATCTTTGTTATCTTTAGAGTGATCAATGAATATGAAGTCAAAATATGTTTTAAAAAAGTATTATAGTATCGAAACAGCTAATTTTATAAGCATATTTTGCTATCCTTCTGGATTTTTTTTTTTTTTTTTTTTTTGAGTTGAAATCTCACTCTTGTTGCCCAGGCTGGAGTACAGTGGCACACTCACAGTCACTGCAGCCTCGACCTGCTGGGCTCTGGCGCTCCTTCTGCCTCAGTCTTCCAAGTAGCTGGACCTTCTGGACTTTATGATATTTGTAATATCATAAAACTTTTCTAATTCTAAATATTCTCTTGCATTTCTAATTTTGAACTTGTAATTATCTTTTTCATAAACATTGCCCTCCAAAATTATTTAAGCTCTAGGTCCAATAAAACTGTATATACCACAATATAATAAACTATGCTTTCTTTCTCAACTGTGGCTTGAATGCAGTTTTCATGCTACATGTCTGTCCTATTTATAAACATCACACATTAGATTGAAATTAGTTTTCAGAAGCCAAACAAGCAACTAGGGTGAAATAAGAAAAAAATTCTGCTAAATGTTTTACCTCATTAGAACTTGACCCCCTGCTAAAACTTTCTCAAATATTGTTCCTAAACAGTGGAAACTATTGGTTTGAGTCTTGGAATGGCACATTATTGCTCAGAGGGATTTTTATGACTAGGTTTAAAATGGAAATGCCAACAGGTTTAATTATGGTGCCGCTGTAGAGGGTAGAGCACATTAACATTATTGCATGAAAAAATATCAATCTGCTCTGTGAATATATTGAGCACCTTTAATATTTTCATTTGCACTTACAAAAACTCACATTTAAAATTTTCATGAACGCTAAATAAGACTTTACAGAGAAATGCCCTTTCAAGGTCTTTCAGCTTGAAATGTCTTATTTTAGAAAAGGTGATAAGAGAATTTGAAGAATTATGATTATTGATACAAATCAAGAGGGCTTGTCATTCTCTGTTATGGCTCTCTAGAGTATCACACTTGACACATTTTTCTGGGGGAGCAAATAGTATTATAATGGGTTGCACATTTAACTGCTAGGCATTTAAGAGATGTGCAGCAACAGATATTTAAATGACTCAAGAAAGTGCTATTATAAAGCTAGATGGAGCCATTGACAAAGATATTTTGGGCCTACTTTTTTTCTTATTCCTTTTCAAAAATGTCCATATATGGCAGAAACAAACTGTTATAAAAGTAGACTCTTCTCATCCCTTCTAAAATTTTGAGTCTATGCTATAGTAGAAAGTATTCTCATCTGAGCTTGTCTTCTCCAAGACACCAGACAGTTATGAATGTCCTGGATTGTTCCATTGTGACTGATGAAGACTCCTTGACCAAATGCTAATATGGCTTCTAGCAGCTTAAAGCATAGAATGACTCAGTCCCATTCTACTTATAATACTCACCTGAAAAATCTTCCAATTAGCAATTCTTTCTCTGATCTTTGAAATGTAAATTTTCTGCCACCCAAATGTGTTTCCACAAAGACCTGGAAGCCATCTCTTTGAAATGCAAACATCCAAGGACTGTCATCTTCTAATTCACCTCCCCCAATCTTGATCCAATTTGTACTACTTATTCCTGTCTTAAAGATACAAAATGTTAGTTTCTCCTCCAGATCTCCAGATAAATGCCAATCAGCAAACTCATATGGCCTCATCAATCCCTGCCATGCTCTTCTGTGTTTACAATGGGTTCTCTTTCCAATTGCAGTCTTTACCACTTTTAAGTAATGTCTGGCTGTAACTCTGACACTATATTAATTCAAATATACTAATAATGATTCTCTATAACTTTTTATTTTCTAGACTCCTAAGAGTCATAGCCAGAAGGGACTGAGAGTCCATTTCTTTCAACTCTTTCTTTTACTACAAAGACATCAAAGCTTAGAAAGAGTAGGTGAAGCCAAGATTAGAAGTTAGTGTTTCCTATGTCCTCTCTCTCCCTCGTTCTCTTTCCATTGCCAAGTCCATGGTTTTGGTGCAGAGTTTTACCCACTACAAAATTATTTTCATGCCCGAAGGAGGGATGGGTCTTGATAAAGCCTAAAACAGTTTCTGAGATTAAAAAATAAAAACAAAAAAATCCCTTTATATTTCAAATGTAAGGGCAAAGTTTTACAGAAATTTTATGAAATAATACATATATCTATGCCAAACAACAAAAATAAATGGAAAGTTCTTAAGTTAGGTAGTAAAATTCAAGAATTTGATCAAGTTAACATCCACCGAATGAGAGATTCCTTTTTTTCACCCCTACATTGAGGTTAGAGCTGAAGTAAATGTTTAGATCAAGATTACAGTAAATGTTAAAGTGTATTAGAACTGTTTTAATGCATAGCTCTAATTCCATGACTCAAATACAATTGCTCTCTCTCTATTTCTTTCTGTAATACTTTTCTTATATGGGTTTTATATCCCTTCAGACTAAAACTTAGTATTGATGTATTTAGCATCAGCTGTGGGATCAATCTAAAATTCTTTGATTCTCCTAACTCCGTTATAAATATGAGTAAGCAAACTAAATTAAGTTACCATAAAGAACTTTTTGGGCAAGAAGAGAAGAGGGAGGAAAATGAGCTTTTAAAAAGGAGATGTCTGCACTTTTATCCTTACTCTAAATATGTGACAATAGCAAATAATAGTCTACTAGGCAATGTATGCCATTCACTGTGTCTAGGTGTGCCTTAAACAACTTTGTCTTGGTTACACAGTGCATATCTGCAAGCATGGGAGTGATTAGGAAGGAAATGGTGCAATTGCAGTAAAAGGCAAAAACCAGCTGTTCTAATGGTTTGGAATTGAGATCAATGATGACACAGTTCAATTACAACATTAGTTCCTGATGTCAGAAAGGGGTTAAGAATGGATCATAATGACTCTTTAGCAGATAAATTTGGAGCAATTAGAGGTCTGAAAATGTCTCTTTATGTAACTAAAAAAAATAATAATTGCTCTTGAATTATCTGGCTGCAGAACCTGCTTCTTTTGCATGATAGGAGCTGTTTTAAAATTCTCTTGCTTTTCAATGTGGACTTAATTGAATGAGGTTTTAAACCCCAAGTCGCAAGTGAGGACAGAGTAGGGTTTAAATTAGTCCAAACCGCAAGCATTTTAAAAGGTTAGTAAATAAATATATAATGAAAAAAAGGTAGATTTCATTAAATAGCCTAGTACAATGCACACAGTAGGCATTACATAAATGCTTGTTGAATTGTTTTATATTTCTTTCTTAGATATTCCCAATGTATACAAATTCGTTAAATGTCAGTTGTGTCAAGCAATCTAGATAGACTGTACTATCCCCCAAGTGTTAATGCTTGTCTTTTGTTTGATGCAAATACAAGTTGAGCAAATTTAACTGAATTAAGCCAACCCAATTCTTATTTTTATTTTTTTATATATTTTTTTATTTTATTTTAGTTGGAGTCTTACTCTGTCGCCCGGGCTGGAGGGCAGTGGCATGCTCATGGCCACCCCAGCATTGACTTACTGGACTCTGGTGATCCTTCCATCTCAGCCTTCCAAGTAGCCGGAACTATAGGTGTGCAATACCACACCTGGCTAATATTTGAGTTATTGTAGAGAGGCGGTCTTGCCAAGTTGCCCAGGCTGGTCTCGAACTCATGGACTCTGGCAATCCACTCTCCTTGGCCTCCCAAAATAGATTTGGTGGGCTAAAACTAAACCAAACTCTGCAACTTGTTGCTGAGTTCCTATCTTGGTAATAGCACTTAAGCTTAAACACTTGTCAATGCTTTTTTTTTTTTTTTTTTTTTTTGCGATTCCTATTGTTAAGATTATTGAGCTGACATTTTTATGACTTCATAGATAACTTTTAGGGAGACATTTAAACTCACTTGGTTGTTTTTTGAGCTATATAAAAGGGCAAAACAAGCTTTGTTTGGTTCATGGCCATTCTGTATAAATTAGCAGAGTTTGCAGCATCTAGACATTGAATATGCAAAAAAGAAAAATATTGTTATTCTTCTTCCTTCTTCCCCTTGTGTTAACCTGGTCATTTAGTTCTATGTAATCTCTTACTTTTTTTGGATCTCTGTTTTCTGTGCAGTCTTTTTTTTTGAATCGGAGTCTCACTCTGTTGCCCAGGCTGAAGTGCAGTGTCATGCTCACGGCCACAGCAGCCTTGACCTGCTCAGGAGATCCTCCCGCCTCAGCCATCCACGTAGCTGGAGTTATAGGTGCATGTAACCACACCTGGTAATTTTTTAATTTATTGTAGACACGAGGACTCAATGAGTTGCCCAGGCTGGTCTCGAACCCCTGGACTAAGACAATCCTCACGCCTTGGCCACCCAAAGTGCTGGGATTACAGGCTTGAGCCACCGCACCTGGCGTTCTGTGTAGTCTTTATTCTACCAGTTCATGGTAGTATTTAAATCAACATCAATATGTAGAAAGCATACAGAGAGAACACAGATTTCTGATAGATTTATTGTTCTTCGATGTATGTTAGGTAAAATTATCTGTATTTTCTTTAATAGGTGTAAGATTTTTTTCTTGCTTTTACAAGTTTTAAAATCACAGATATCTTGTCTTTCAATGGCAGAAGGTGAGTAAATAGAACTTACATCTGATGACATGTTTAATGTTTCTCACATGTTGATAATCTAACTTAAGACACATAGCAATACTTAGAGGTAGGTATTACTATGTTTTATTTACAGAAGAAGCAGCTGAGGCTTAGAATATTTAAGTAATTGCTTATTTTTTTCACAGTTGGCATTTTACAGTTAGCTGGACAACTTGAACAGGTAAAGTAGGGATATCTTTCATAAATTTTAATAATATGCTAATAATATAATATAGACTCCTAATACTTCTACATTTACAAAATATTTTCAATGGCAATAGTTTATTTAATTCCAAGAAAGTCTTTTTTTTATGAATTTTATTTTTGAAGGACTTTAAAGAGGTCACGCGTTATCTCCCTGTATTTATAACAAACACATGCATCTAGCCAATTTTTAATGACTTTATATTTTTACTACTTGAGACACTCCTGAGGCTGAGTTCATATACAGCCAGAGGAGCTCAGTTCTTCCTAAGGGCCTGACTTACCCTTGGTACATAATGTAATAATGCGAATTTCAGAGTTAAGGTTTGTTGCAAATACCTATTGGGAAATTGAATGAACGGATTCAGATTTTTATTTTTTCTTCAAAATGATCTTTTTCAAATCTGTAGTTTTTTTAAAATTAAAAAGCACATGATTACAGTGTCTTCTCCTGTACTCTTGTAATTCAATAGTATTAATATCAGGCAACACGAAAATTAAAGTTTGATCATTTATCATGTGGAATGTAATATTTTACTTAGTGTTACTTTCTAACATAAGTAAAACTGGTCCTTTTACTTAATTTTGGTTTATATATCTGCATTCATACATGAACATTTTGCTTATTAGATTCACGATACTTTGAATATTTTACTACATTTCAGTTGTTAAAAGCAAAGGAGAAAATCTTTATGATTTTTAAAAAAATTTTAAGGTTGTTGGGTACAACTCAGGATTGGGTATATAAGTTTTTTAAGTAGGTGGAGTTTCGGCCCTCCCATTGGACCTCACTTCATGTGGATTAAGATCAGGCACGCTTATTAATGTTATGTGTCCCCTCACCCCCCAGCAGTGTCCCACTACTGTCAATTCCTTTTTTGTAGTATTATGATAGGTGTTTAGGGTCCATTTGTGAGCGAGAACATGGGATACTCAGTTATTTGTTTCTGTGATAGATCGCTGAGTATGATAGATTCTAAATCAATTCAAGTTGCTATGAAGTCCATAATTCTGTCCTTCTTTATGGCTGCGTAATATTCTATCATGTATATGTACTATATTTTTTTATCCAGTCCAGTTTTGTTGGGCAGCATGGTTGGTTCTGTTTTTGCTATTGTGAGTAGTACTGCAATAAACATGCATGTGCAGGTATCTTTTTTGTAGGATGATTTGAGATTCTTTGAGTATATTCCTAGAAGGGTGATTGCTGGGTCATATGGAAGGACAATTTTGAGTTCTTTTAGAAATCATCACACTGTTTTTCAAACAGGTTGAATTAGTTTGCGCTCCCACCAACAGTGTGGAAGCATTCCCTTTTCTTCGCATCCTCATCAGCATCTGTTGTTTTTTGTTTGATTAGTGATGGCCATTCTTATTGGAGTTAGATGGTATCTCAATGTGGTTTTGATTTTCATTTCTCTGATGATCAGTGAGGCTGAGCATTCTTTCATGATCTGTTGGTTGCTCATATATTTTCTTTTGAGAAGTGTCTATTCATGTCTTTTGTCCATTTTTTAATGGGGCTGTTTGTTGGTTATTATAACTCTATGATTTGGGGTAAGCATCTAATATAGGAAATATGGTGTTATTTCAGTTCAGCAACACTTAGAGGGCAATTAGTATGTTCCAGGTACTAGGCTAGGAACCAGAGCTATAAAAATGAAAAAGATATATTTCTTATTCTCAAAGATCTCACAAGGTAGTGGAGATTCAGACATATTAAAAATGTAAATGGTGAATGTCAGATGAGCAGGGAGAGGGGATTTAGGAGGGACAGTGGTATCTGATTTGATGGAATATGGCTCACCCACCTTTCCAAAATCACTTTCCAGGTGTTCACCTGGAGCTGTGGATACATCTTCATAAACTCTGGACAATTTAGAAGGGGCATGGAAATTGCCAGGTGCCATGTGAGAATGCTTCAGTGATATTTTTCTTGCTCTGCTCCCCAAGGTTAGAATGATAGTTCTCTATCTGGGAAATCTTCTCTCTTTAACCAAGCTTATAGCCTCATATAAAGAGAGAGAAGGGGAACTTTCAGACAGGGTGGTTATTTGCTACTAGATCAACTTTCTACCTTGGTACTGCAGAACATTTCCCGGACTGACCCGTGAGAGTCCATGAACAGAGATGGCTGGGTCTTTGTAAGGCTTTCAGTCTCACATCTGGTTCCATCTTCTTTGAGAACCCATACTTTGAACCATTGTACAAGAAGAGAAGAAAGGCTTAGATTGTTGAAGTGGCTGGATTCCATACACTAATGCACAAGGATCTGCTTACCAGACTGGCAGCAATTCCTCCAGAATCACCTGTATAGCATCTACAGGTGTAGGTGTAAAACCCATATAGGTTCTCAGAGCAAGCTTCTAAGAGTAAGGGATGAAATAAGCAAGACAATGGGCAAAAAAACACTAATAGAAGATTTCAGGGGAATTTCCAAGATCAATGGAGGAAATATATGAAGGAATGGCTAGAAAATATTTTCTCTATTGTCTGGCGTTTTAGCCCATCATCTTCCAGGTCTCTCTATTCATGCTGCCAACACTTTTGACAGATATAACATTTATCGAAGTACGTAACAGCTGCCTGTGAGGATATAACACCCTCACCTCCCACATTATGCCACCAAAGATGCAGCTCCTATTCCTAAGGGAAGCTGAATTTGAAGAAAAAGAGTGTGTGTGCCACCCCCGTGGTTGTCTACAGGACACAGGGATGTGCAGAATCCTTGAAATGTGTCAGCTCAATAGTCTGACTGACCACGTTGACTGTGAGTCTGGGTAGCACAAATGGTTAGCTCAATAACTAAGCGCAGCTGAAAGTAAGTATGTGAGCTGATGATGCAAGTGATATTTGTTTCAATGATAACAGTTGTCTCAGCATCAACTTACTTTAGTAGTCCAGGTAATAACGACTTTTGAATATACCAGATATGTGCCTTTGATTTCCTTCTCCATTTTCCTTATCTTAGGTCCAAGCCCCGTTAGAATCTTCCCCTTTGACAGAATAGGCTCGAGAGGTTAAACTGAACAATTGAACTCTGGTTCATCCTTCTCAGAATTTCTTGCTATTTTAAGGAAACTATAGATGGTTCTTCCAAACTGATCAAATATAATCTCAGTGTAAAGCTACTAGAATTGCAAGTTCAGCTTTTATCCTTAGTAGTTTCTCTGTCTTTATAGCAATATTTTATATAAAAAAATTCTATCACATTTCCGATATTCATGATTCAATAGGAATTGAGTAGACTCTGTAGGGGAGAGTTGTCTTGAAATCTTTTGAATTAGATATGATCCAAAAATCAATGTGGGAACATGGATTTATTCCGCTGAAACATCTCTGTGCACTACAAGTTCTTTGAGAGCAGAGACCTTGCCTTATAAATCTTTGAACCCCCCACAGAGTCTGGTACCATACTTTAAGCAGGAAAGAGTCTCAGTAAATAATTGCCGGTAAAACATATGTGTGTTTGAAGCAACATTTTCTTGCTTTGAAGAATGAGTTATCTTAGGGAGTTTTAGAAGAGTGAAATACAATACTTTAAAAAAATAATCTCTTGTACAACCTCTTCAAATTAGTTTAATCAACATCTTTTGAAATAATTTTTTAAAGAAACGATTTGTTAATAAATTCAGACTTAAACTTCCCTTCAGAATTATTGTAATCTGTTCAGGGAACATAAGACTAAGGATATTTTGCATTTTGTAAGGTGAAGACTCAGTCTGGATTTGGCACTTGTTAACCATATTTACACTAGTTCTTCTTACACTCCAGAATAAAATTATTAAAGACAAAACTGCTGTGGAGTCTAATGTGAACAAGTTTGCCATGTGTATTCTCCCAGCTCCCAGAAATCATGATTTCTGAAATGGTAGAATTATAATACTTTTCTTCTCTCTCTTGCTATCACACAGTTTTACCTCCTTTGTATCTCTTAGAGTAAGTAATGTTACTAAAAATTCTGTTTATGTGTGTGATTTGAATTTTTCTTTAACTATTCAAAACACACTTCTGTGATGCTGGTGTACCACACTCTGACATTATGCTTTTTCCTTTTTCCCTTTCTCAATTTTCTTTTTCCTTTACTATAATCCCAATTTCCCAGCTAGAGGAGAGCTTAAAAGCTTTGGGTTAAAGCCAGTACTTTGACCTAGACCACTCACCTGGAGAAGATGAAGGAGCAATTCTTCTCTGCCTCTCTCCTCTAGGAGATTGCTGGTACACACACACACACACACACACACACACACACACACACACACACACACACACACACACACTGGTAATATGGCCTGCCCCATCTTCTTCAGCCTAACAGTAATTTGGGATCCCCCATCTGATGGGCACTCACACAATGATCTCTTTCATATACAGAGTGGTAATTTCAGTCTAAACACTTCAATTATTTATAAATGGATCTCAGAGACAGCAACTAGCAGCTGGGCTATAGAAGCTGCTCTGACTGAGGCGTGGCCAGTGGAACCACATGCCACTTTAAACAGTGTTATTAATATTTATGTGACTTGATCAGCTAGTTTAGATGCAGGTCTTCCCTAGGCTGTGTGGAAGAAGCCTTCCTATTTTCACTTGCCTGTAATTATAGACTGATTCTTTTCTTTGTCATACTTGAGGGGTAATCGAAGGTCAGGTTCCTGGGATGAAAAGTGTACCAAACACATCTAATCCAAAATGCTTTCTCTACTTCTCCTTCAGCTCCTTGAAGTCAATTAAAACTTAGGTCGAGAAGTGGGAAATCTGGAAGCTCAAACTGTCAATCTTGGACAATGATTCTAGTTTTATCTTTTGACAGAATGAAATTCATTACATAAAAGCATTAAGTAACTTGGAATCAGGGAAACTACCAAAACAGATCAAGATGCTCAAGCTAATGAATTTCCAGCTTTGAAAGAGAAACATATACATAACTATATAGAGATAGATGGACAGATATGAACGTAGTAGATCATCAGCACGCTTAAAGGGCGCTGCTGCACTTGTCAGGTCTTGCTTGCTTTCTGAAAAATGTCTTCTTCGTTCTCAATGAGAATACAGTGCATACAAGCTAAAGTTGGATCCTTCCTACTCCACAATCTACCAATGAAAAAGCATATGGTATTAGTTTCTGAGAGCTCTGTGCTTTCTCAAGTCAAGTACAAATGTAGAAAAAGTTACAGTGCTAGTACTGATGAAACAATAGTGATTATTTTGGAAAAGATAATCTAAGTTTAGTTTAGAGACCGTCTTCTGCATTTCATGCCTGATGACGTCCCTTGCCATGGTCTTATTCAACAGCTCAAAGCTGGCAACCTTGAACCTGTGAGGTGACAACCATTAGAGGGCAGCACAGTAACATTTTCTTAGCAGTATACTGAAGGAAACAGATGATGCATATATTCCTGGTTAGGGTCTTCATGAATGAGGTAGTGGTCTCAGCCAAAAGACAGTTTTTATCCTCTTTCCCCATTTAGACTGATTGACAATAGACGCTCACAGTAGCAAATGAAGTTGTATCAGTAAAATGTCAATGTAGGAATATAATTTAACTTTTATGTAAAGTTATGATTCCTTATATTAAAAATGATTTCGTTTTGCACTTTTTTCCTTCTTAGCCAAATAACAGCTAACCTTTATGATTTAGCTTTCTCATTATCATTTGTCTCTTTGAGATTGTGTGT
>CAUYQG010181438.1:0-20752 GCA_963574415.1 Tarsius wallacei
GAGGTGAGAGAATTGCCTGAGTCCAGGAATTTGAGACCAACCTGAGCAACATGGTGAGATCACATCTCTACAATAAATCAAAAAATTAGCCAGACTTGGTGGCGTGCACCTGTGGTTCCAGCTCCTTGGAAGACTTGGGGAAGAAGGAGCACCTGAACCTAGCATGCATGTTAAGGCTGCAGTGGCTGTGAGCATACCACCGCACTCCAGCCTGGGTGACAGAATGAGACTTCTACTCAAAAAAAAAACAAAAAACGAGAATATCTGTTATCAAAATGACCAAGGGCCAGGCATGGCAGCTCATGCCTGTAATCCCAGCACTTTGGGAGGCTGAGGCAGGAGGATTGCTTGAGCTCAAGAGTTCAAGTCCAGCTTGGACAACGTAGGGATTGTCTCCACAAAAAAATTTGAAAAATTAGCCAGGTGTGGCTGTGCATACTTGTAGCCTGTCACTCGGAAGACTGAGGCAGAAGGATCACCTGAGCCCAGGAGGTTGAGGCTGTGATAAACTGCTACTGCACTCCAGCCTGGGTGACAGAGTGAGACTGCAACTCAAAAAAAAAAAAAAAAAAAAAAAAAAATGACCGAGGACCACTCCTCTGAAGTGAAGGGGCTCAAATAAGCAATTTTAAAGGCTTTTGTGAGGCAGCCTTAGGTTCCCCAAACTTCTAAACAACAGTCCTCACAGAGATTCACAGATTCTGAGAAAGGTTAGAGGTGGAGTGGGGATGAAAGATTATGAAGTTGTTGCTGCCCCTATATCACTGATGGAAACACTGAGTTCCAGGCTCCCAAGAGGAGTCCATACAAAATATGTCAGTCGTACACCAGGCAGGTAAACATCACTCAGCTCTCTACCCATTCACGAGCCAGTCTATCGATGTGACCACTGCTGTAAAAAAAAAAAAGATGTCTCCTTTATTTAGTTACAGTCACTTGAATGTCTAAAAAGCATAGAGAGAGAAACTTAAGGACCCTAACCAAAATGAAATCTTTGAAATCCCAAAGACAGAATTCAAAAGGTGGATTATAAAATTGCTCAATGAAGCAGAGTGTAGTGGCTCACGCCTATAATCCCAACACTTTGGGAGGCAGAGGTGAGAGGATTACCTGAGCTCAGGGGTTCAAGATCAATGTGAAATGTGGCAAGACCTTGTCTCTACAATAAATAAAAAAATCAGCCAGACATGGTGGCACATGTCTGTGGTTCCAGCTACTTGGAAGGTTGAGGCAGAAGGATTGCCTGAGCCCAGCAGGTGGAGGCTGCGGTGGCTGTGAGCGTGCCACTGCCCTTCAGCCTGGGCAACAGAGTGAGACTCCAACTCAAAAATAAAATAAAATAAAATAGTTCAATAGAAAGTTGAAAACCAACATAAAGAAATAAAAACAACTATTCAGGACATGAATGAACAATTCCCTAAAGAGATAGATGCTCTAAAAAAACAAAAACAAAAATAAACTGAACTTCTGGAAGTGAAAGACTCATGTAGAGAAGTGCAAAATGCAGTGGAAGGAAAGCTTTAACAGTAGACTAGAGCAAGTAGAAGAAAGGATTTCAGAATGTGAAGACATGGCTTTCATGTTATGCCAGGGAAGACTTGTGGATTCCAGCACCTGGATTGTTGAGACTTGCTCACCTGGGGTAAGTATTATAAAGTAACAACTATAAATGTAGTAAAAAAATCTATGTATGACACTGAAATAAATATTTATAATATCAAAAAATTGAAAATAACATAAGTGTTCCAAAATAAAAGAATAGTTAAAAATTAATCACATATAATATAATATACAGCCATTAAAAACATGTTTTCAAATAATATTTCATAGGCTACATAAGAACATACTTCTCATACATTATGAAAAAAGTAGACTACAAAATTGTATCTTTTATAAAATACAAAAATGTAGTCATATAAAATAGATGTGAGGTCTGGCATTAAGTTCACAAACTCATCCTAGAAAAGCGCGACATACCTCATTGCTGATTATCACTACGGTCGCCTTTGAAGTACTCCCTTTGGGAAGCAATGCACCAATACCAGCACCTAGTCCACTCATCAAAGCGATTTTAGAACACGTTTTCCGGAATGGCCATCAGAGCTGTCGTCATATTACCCTTTATGTCCTGAATGTCATCAACTGTCTTCCTTTCAATATTTTCTTTATCTTTGGATAAAGAAAAAAGTCATTGGGGGCCATATCAGGTGAGTAGGGAGGGTGTTCCAACAGTTATCTATTTACTGGCTAAAAATGCCCTCATAGACAGTGTTGTGTGAGCTGGTGCATTGTCCTGATGCAAGAACTCCTTCAGGACCATTTTTCCACACACCTTTCTTATGCCAAGATTTTCAGTTAAGATTTTCCTGTTTCTCTATCAATGTTTATTTGATCTGCTATGCTTCTCACAGTCAGCGAATGATTTTGACACACAATTGACTTTTTGCAATGTTTTCATCAGTCCTGCTTGTTACTGGCTGTCCTGACCTCTCCTCATCAGTGACACTTTCTCTCCCCCCAGAAAAACATTTAATCCATTTATACACTGCCGTTTTCTTCATGGCATTATTCCCATAAACTTGGACTAACATGTTCCTGATTTCACTTCCACTCTTGCCAAGCTTAACGAGAAATTTAACGTTTGTTCATTGCTCTAATTCAAGCGCCAACATTCTTGCAACAGCACACAAAAACATGCAATAACAATAACGTGTGCCACTCAGCAAGACACTGTCACATGTAGCCATGAACACAACTGTGAGACACTGATACAGCAAGGCTATGAAACCTTACTGAGTTGTCTGTGTAGTGCTTTCAACATAAGCGCATGGTGGCAAGTTCGTGGACTTAGTTGCCGGACCTTGTGTGTCTGAAGAAAAATACTGGAAGGGTATATACTGTAGTTATATCTGAATAGAGAGAATATGAACATTTTTTATTTTCCTTTTTGTAATTATCTTGTTTTCCATGGTAAGCTTTTATGCTAGGACCAAAAATGAGCTTTTATACTAAGACTGAAAATTTTTGAAGAACTACAATGGGATATTCTTACACACCTATCAAAATAATAAAAATAAAAAATAATAAACTAAATGCTGGTAAGGATGCAGAGAAACTGAACCACTCATACATTACTGGTGGGAGTATAAAATGATACACCCATTCAGAAAAGAGTATTGCCAATTTCTTACAAAACATGTGCTTATCAAATGGCCTGGAAACTGCACTCTTGGGCATTTACCCCAGAGAAATAATAACATGTTCACACAAAAACCTGTACATAAATGTTCATAGCAGCTCTATTAATAATAGCCCAAACTGGAAACAACCCAGATGTCCTTAGTGAGTGAATGGTTAACTGTTTAACTGTGATACATCCTTTTCATGAAATATTACTCAGCAATGAAAAGAAACAGACTGTAAATATGAACCATAATCTGGAAAAATCTTAGGGATTCATGTTGAGTGAAAAAAAGGTCACTCTCATTTATATCACGTTCTTGAAATGACAATATTACAGAGATGAGGAACAGGCGAATGGGTTAGGGAGAGGAGGAAGGAAATAGGTGACTGTGCCCATAAAAGGGTGACATAAGAGACGTTTGGGATGGAAGTGTTCTGTATCTTGATTGTGACAGTGCTCACACAAATCCGCTCATATGATAGAAATGCACAGAACGAAATACACACACATACAAATAAATGAGTGTGTGTAGCACTGTTGAAATCTGAGTAAGTTCGGTAGATTGTATCAACGTCAGTTTTCTGATTATGGTATTGTACGGTCTTGCCCTATATTGTGATATTATGCAAGATATCAACATTGAGAGAAACTAGGTGAAGGGTATAGGGATCTCTCTGCATTATTTTTTACAACTGCATTCAAATCTACAATCATCTCAAAATAGAGAGTTAAAAAATCAAAGAAATAGACAGCAACTAAGAAATTAAACAAGATTTAAGAGCCATATCAACTCTTTGCAATGTGTATTGCTTCTTATCTGGATCCTGATTCAAACTAACAAAACGTGACATTTATGATACTACGGATTTGAACATTGGCTCAGTAGTTGATGTCACTGGGAATTGTAGAAGTTTTCATAGATGTGATGATAGCATTGTGATTGTTTTTAAAATATGAATTATTATCTTTTAGAGATTCAAGCCAAAAAAAATTAGAGATAAAAATCATATGATATCTGTATGTGCTTCAAAACCATGATGAGGGGAAGAGGATGGGGTGGATTGGTTAGGGTTAACCATGGGTGGATGTATAAATTAGCATACATTATAGTAGTCTATTTTTGTGTATTTTCAAAATTCTCCCTAATAAAAGTTCTTTTTAATGAGGAAAAACATCTTTAAAGTCTTGATATTCAAGGAAGTTATTTATCTTCCTATCAATAAAGCACGTGGCTTCTCTCTGAGGCCCTGCGCCAGACTTTAAAGACATGGCCACGTAGAGGCTTTGCCTTCCCCAAGCTCAAAGGTTAGTGGGAGCAGAGAGACTGTAAAAACAAATCCGTATAGTTCAAGATGGCAAGGTAGTAAGGATGTCCCTGCCTAGTCGTGAAGGGCTGGCCGTTCTCTGCACCAGTGAAACGGTGTCTGGGCCAAGTCTTCAAGGACACGCTGCAGCCTAAGTCTGTTACAATGGGGAGGAGAGTTCTTTAAATCTGAGCCTGATTCCTAAACGGGACTTAATGTCACCTGTTTTCCCATCAATGCTTTTCATTTAGGATCCCATCCCAGCCCAAACTCCATGACATTCTTATCGTCAACCAACTCAACTGTCACCTTCAGGAATAGCCGAAGCAAGGCTAAGGATGTTTACCACTGTCTCCTGGTTCTCTTGAGAGGATGATTTGAGCTCAGATTCAGTCTCTCGTATCTCCAACCCCTACCTCCAAGGTCCTTGAGGCTTTATTTGGATATCGAGTCAGAGGAAAACTGTTAAATAAGCCTTTTAGAGGGAAGGAAACTTGATGATATGTCTTAGAGAAACAAAAAGTACATAATTGCATTTGATGAGTGCAGTGATTCGTCTTACCTTGATAGCACAGAAACTCAAATGAGAATAAGTTGTCCCATTCACATATATATGTATATATACACATACACACATTATCTATACGTATAAAATTGTATTATGGCTACTGCCTAGTCAGTCGTAATAACGTAAAAGGTGCCATGTGGTTAACAGTATTAAGACCATAAATTACATTTCACAGAGTGTGGCTTCTCCACAAAGCCACTTGGTGAGGCATGCTGTGATGAATGTCACACTAGGGAGGCATGACAGAGGTTGAGGGGGTGGCAGAACGGGGAAGCAGGGACGTTGGTGACAGCAGCCTCTGCAGCACTTGGCCTGAGGGACCAGGACCCTCATACTCCAGGACTGGTAGACAATGCCTGCCTTGCTTTTTAAAAAAACAAAAAACAAAAAACAAAACCCTCGAAAACCACCCAACACTTCAGAGAAGTGTTAACCTCTGTTCTGGATATTGTTGTTGACATACATTATTTATCAGTGCCGTGTGCCATTATTAGTAAATAGAGAGTCAATAGATTAAAACATGAAAGACCTGCAGAAATAACAATCGCCAAATAAAGCTAAATCTTCAGCACGATGCCTGGCCACTGGAGCACAGCGTTTGTTTCCGGCCTGGCCATTTGTCACTATTGATTCCGCCTGGGAAGGAGGAAGAGGCCCACTGCCCTGACAAAGAATGATTCCTCCTCCCTCACAATACAATTTGCAGCCTTCAGATGCATTTGAATCCTTCCCTGCAGAGTCCGTGTTATGATAGGGGGAACTAGGTAGGAATTCGGTTTTTGTCTGAAAGTCTGCCTATAATTACTTTTAGTATCAAATGGCTCCGACAGCCAGAACATAATGATTTTAAGGGATATGAAACTTGGCCATAGATAATAGGTTTGAATATAGTATACTGCCTGGGCCTGGAAGCAGAGAAAGAAGAGTCCATGATGGTGTGAACAAGAGGAAGAGAAAAGTCCTCACTGGAGTCTACCTTTGAGCTCTGTATGTTTCCAAGGAGTTGCTCATTTATTGCCTCCAGATGGTTTAATAGCCTAGTCTTCCAGTTAGCAAAGACCATTCTTTGGGAAATGGCTTAATTATCCAAGCTGTCTTTTATTGTGATAATAAGGAAAAACAACGCATTCTCAGCGAGTCATCTTAGTGAGATTAAAAAATATTTTTTCCAATGTCATTCAACACACGCCTGCCGAGCTTCTGCCAATGATCACCACTAGGCACTAGGGGATACATGTTTATTCATCAGGTATTTACCAAGTGCCCACCCTTTGTCAGGCAGTGGGCTAGGTGCTGGGTGAGACTGTCCGTTCCCTCACAGAGCATCTAGCCTGCAAGGGAGACAATCCCTAAACAAATAATGATGCAATGAAGTAATTTCTTGAGATCGTGGAAACCGATGGAGAGGAACAGGTGCTATGGGCAAACTTGGGGGTGAGGGTCTGGCCTGAGCACTTGAGGAGGGCTCCCCTGAGGAAGTCATGAGGAAGGAGACAACCGTGTGGGGCAGGGGCGCCTGGGAGGTGGGGGATAGCTGTGGTCTCCCAAGAGCTGCCACCAGACCTGGGAGCCAGAAGCCCGAATGAGTCGTTCGGATCCAGTACAGACTGGTGAGTAAGTCTGCTTGAGCCCCAGCCTGAACCCCTGGCCATAGTGTGGGGAAGCAGACATGAGTAAGGCAAAGCTGGGACAAGAGCAAGAGAGAATTCTTCTTGCTGAAGGACTGTCGGTGCTCACTAAACAGAAAACAATATCATTGTCCTTGTTATTATTTCCTCTCTTGAACAAGCACTTTTGTTTTCAATCTCTCTTTTGAAAGATGAAAACGAGGACTTGGGAAAGATGAAATATATTTTATTATTGTTATTATTATTATTGAATTAGGTTCTCACTTCATTGCCCAGGCTGGAGGGCAGTGGCACGATCATGGCTCACCACAGCCTCAACCTCCTGGGCTCAGGGGATCCTTCCACCTCAGCCTCCCAAGTAGCTGGGACTACAGGCATGCTCCACCATGCCAGGCTTATTTTTTTTATTTTTTGTAGAGATGAGGTCTCACTATGTCGCTCAGGCTGATCTCGAACTCCTGGGCTCAAGCGATCCTTCCGCCCTGGCCTCCCAAAGTGCTGGGATGACATGCATGAGCCATGGTGCCCAGCCAAGAGCATCTGTGAAGGTCTGTACTTAGGAGTATCCCTGTGCCCAAGAAAGCATGACACTAAATGACAAGACATACCATGATGAACTGAGAGAGATCATAGAAGAAAGGAAAAAACATTTCTTCCTGCTTTTGAACCAAAGTCCCTGCCCTGCATTTTCACTGTGCACTGGACTCTGCGAATTTTGCAGCCGGCCCTGCCTCTCTGAGGAGGGGACATCTGAGCAGAGACCTGAATGAGGGAAGCTATGGGTGTTGACACACCAAGCAGAGGACACATCAAGTGCCGAGGCCCTCAGGCTGGAACACGCTTGACGTGTCCGAGGAACAGCAGGAAGGCTGGTGCGGCTGGAGCGTGGCCAGCCAGAGGGAGGAGGCAGAAGAAGAGGATGGAGAGGGAGCCGGAGCCGGATTATGTGGGACTTTATGGGTCATGACAAGGAGGCCGGCTTCTAGGCTAGATGGGAGCCGTGAGAAGGTTTGAGGCAGGAAAACGATACCATCAGATTCATATTTTTACATTTTTCCTGAAATGGCAAGACTTATTTTTAGTTTACCAATGTATTCATTCACTGCTATGTTATCTTGCTGTCAACGGGGCTGGGTGGCAGTGACAGGCATGGATGCTGGTGCCGTGAGAAGGGAAGAGGCAAAAGTGATGCGGTGACGCGGGCCCAAGTGGAGGGGGGAGCCCTCGCCTGCTGAGACCTTGGGGAGCCGGGCGTGTGGGGAGGCAGAAAGGAGTGAGTCAAGGGGGAAGAGTCACCGGCCTTCACTGCACCCAGGGCAGTAAGAAGCAAAGTCACATGCTGAGAATGGGGGGTGCCGGGGCAGGGGAATCTGAGGAGAGAGAAGGTTTGGAACATCTCTTGAGAGGAACAGGATGCAGCTGTCTCGGGACAAGGACAGGGATGGCTTCTGGCAGCACAGATGGCCCGGCTTGGGTGGGAAACCCCTCTCCTCTTTCTAAAAGTAACCTCCTCGCTTAAGTTGTGGGTCCCATTCCTTATGGATTCCTGAAGGATCTGCCACGTTGAACCCCACTCTCCTTTCCTGCTTTCCTTAAATATGCACAAATCTCCAATTTTAAACCACAAAATGCTGCGCGATGCCACGTACACCCGCCATCTTCCTGTGTCTCTTCCCCTGTCTACACCTTTAAAGGAGGGGCACTGTCTTCATCTGCACGCCCATGTTCTCACCACTCATGTGTTCCCTAATCTCTTCCTATAGGATTTTTATTCCATCACACTGTGGAAATTTCCCTTAAAGGTCACCCATGATTTCTGCCCTAACCCGTAGAAACTTTTTCCTTCTTTGCCTTCACCTCTCATTTGAAACTCTCGTTCTGAATGTGCTGGACACTGAGCTCCCATGATCCTCTGCCTGCCTCTCTGATCATGATGCATTTTATCTTCTCTCCGTGGCCCTTTCTCCTTCTCTCAGTCCATCATCGTTATCTGGCTTGGCCCTCAGGGAGCTCATCTGCTTGCCCTGCCATCGGCTACATCCTCCCAAGTGCACATGGACTTCCAGCTTAATGATCAACCATCAGTTTATGGTTCCCAAGTCACACCTTCAGCCCATACTTCTCTCCTCAGACTCTGTTGTCACAGTTCCCACCTAAAATCTTCACGTTCAAAAGAAAGCTCCAGGCCAGGCACAGTGGCTCACACCTGAAATCCCAGCATCTTGGGAGGCCAAGCGGGGAGGAATACTTGAGCCAACCTGGGCAACATCACGAGAACTTATCTGTACAAAAAATTTTTTTAAATTAACTGGGCATGGTGGTGCACACCTGTGGTCCCAGCTACTCAGGAGGCTGAGGCAGAAGGATCACGAGCCTAGGAGTTAAGGCTGTGGTGAGCTGTGATCATGCCACTGCACTCCAGCCTGGGAGACTGAGTGAAACTCCAACTCAAGGGGGGAAGAAACGCCCTTCTCTGACCACTCTATCCCCCTCCTCCCTCCACCATTTCTTTCTGTTACAGCACTATATGTTGTGCCTACCTGTTATCACCATCTGAAATGGTCTCATTTATTTATTTATTGTCTGTCTAAGTATTATATATACTTTATGAGAGCAAGGACTTTATAGTCTTTGCCAAACACTGTATTCCTAGCATACTTGATGGATACTCAGCAAATACTTGTTGAATGAATAAGTGATTGAGTGATCTTGGTCAGGGATATTAAAGAGAGAATTCCAGTCATAGAAGGAAGCCTTCCAAGTCGCTGGAACTACAGGCGCACACCACCACATCTGGCTAATTTTTTTATTTATTGTAGAGACGAGGTCTTGCTATGTTGACCAGGCTGGTCTCGAACCCCTGGGCTCAGGCAATCCTCTCTCCAAGTGCTGGGATTACAGGCTACCGCATCCGGCTGAGAAGTCCTTTCTGGGAAAGTGACAATTCAGTTCAGACTTGGATGAACAGAAGGAGACAATCATGACATCTGGTGTGGGAAGGTCTTTATGTGGGAATGAACCCGGCTTTGTCTGGGAAATGAAAAGAGGCTGGTGTGGCGTGAGTGGGGTGGGCTCAGTGGAAAACAGCAAAAGAGGAGCTTCAAGAGGCAGCCATGGCTGGAGCAGAGGGGGCTTTTTAGGCTAACCTGAGGGATTAGAGTTTTATTCCAAGTTCAAGAAGAAGCCACAGGAGGCTTTTAAGCAAGACAGCGGTATGGTTTCTTTTGCGTTTTTGTAAGATCACCGGAGCTGCTTAATGTATGGAGAAGAGACGGCACGGCCCATGAGGAGACACAGGGAGCGCAGTTAGGAGTTCAGAGTGAGGTGACGGCGACCTGGACAATTGAGGCCGGTGTAAGTGGAGACAAGTGGACAAGTGCGTGTTAAAATATCTTGAAGGTAGAAACGATAACGGTTGTTGGTGGCCTGGATATGGGGTAAAGGAAAAAGAGGAATTGAGAATGACTCCCAAGCATAGGCTCAAGCAATGGGTGATAGTGAGGTCATTTCCCAAGGTGGGGAAGTCTTGGGTGGGTTAGGTTGGTGGGTGGAGAGAATCAGATCTCTGCTTGCACCCTCCTAATGATGAGACCCTCATCACAAGGGCAGGCTATTGTGCAATGGGTGCCAGAAAAGTCTTGCATTGAGTTCACGTTGGTTTCTTGGCTAGGTGCAGTGGCTTACACCTGCAATCCCAGCATTTTGGGAGGCTGAGGTAGGAGGATCGCTTGAGCCCAGGAGTTCAAGATCAGCTTAGGCAACATAGTGAGACCTCGTCTCTATAAAAATTCAAAAAACCAGGTGTGGTGGTGCACACTTGTAGTCCCAGCTACTCAGGAGGCAGAGGTGGAAGGACTGCCTGAGCCCAGGAGGTCGAGGTTATAGCAAGCCATGATCATGTCCCAGCACTCCAGCCTGGGCAACAGAGTGAGTCCCTTACTCAAAACAAAACAAAACAAAAAGCCCCCAAACACACATATACAGAGACAAATTGGTTCCTTTCCAAATGTAAACATCTGTCTTCATTCCTCCTTTTCAACAAAATGAACTCTTTCCTCTTTCCGACATGACTGTCATTTTCTTTACCTTTGTTGAGGAGAATTATTATGCCCCTCTAAATGTTCTTCTCTGAGCTAAATATCCCTAATTTACTCACATTTTTTTTTTTTCTGATTTCTGGATCATGGCAGATTTAAATGTGTATTCCTTCCATCCCGTACCAGTCCACCATATCATCTTCTAAATGTGTTGGTCATTAATCACCAAGGACTAGGAGCCATGTTATGTGTGGGAAAATAGCTCAGTAGGATGCAAAAACAAGACATTTCTGTTTCAGTTTTGCTAAGGCAAGAAGACGTTAGGTGTTACATTTAAAAAATACTACCAGCCTATAATCCCAGCACTTTGGGAGGCCGAGGTGAGAGAATTGCCTGAGCCCACGGGTTCGAGACCTGCCTGGGCAACTTGGCGAGACTTTGTCTCTACAATAAATATTTTTAAAAAGCCGGACTCGGTGGTTCAGCCTGTAATCCTGTGCTTTGGGAGACTGAGGTGAGTGGATTGCCTGAGCCTGCGGGTTCAAGACCCACCTGGGCAACTTGGCGAGACCTCATCTCTACAATAAATCAAAAAATCAACTGGGCGTGGTAGCGCGTGCCTGTAATTCCAGCTACTTGGAAGGCTGAGGCGGAAGGCTCGCCGGAGCCCAGCAGGTCATCGCTGGGGTGGCCATGACTGTGCCACTGTACTCCAGCCTGGGTGGCAGAGTGAGACTCCAACTCAAAAAAAAAAAAAAAAAAAAAAAATTAGCCAGGCATGGGGGGCGTGCCTGTAGTTCCAGCTACTTGAAAGGCTGAGGCAGATTGCCTAAACCCAGCAGGTCAAGGCTGCAGTGGCTGTGAGCGTGCCACTGCACTCCAGTCTGGGCAACAGAGTGAGACTCCAACTCAAAAAAACAAAACAAAACAACAAAACAAAAAACAAAAACTACTACCATGCAAAAAGTTCAAGGTCAGTGGCCAAGAAGTTCTCTAAACATCCACAAAGATCCCACATCTCTAATATATAAAAGAGTTGAGGCTGGGCATCATGGCTCACCCCTGTAATCCCAGCACTTTGGGAGGCTGAGGCAGGAGGATTGCTTGAGCACAGAAGTTTGAGACCAGCCTAGGCAACATAGCGAGACCTCATCTCTACAAAAATAAAAGTTAAAAAAAATTTCCGGGCATGTTGATGCATGCCTGTAGTCCCAGCTACTTGGGAGGCTGAGGCAGAAGGATCACCTGATCTCAGGAGGGTGAAACTGAGGTGAGGTGTGATTGTGCCACTGCACACTGGACTAGGCGACAGAGTGAGACCTAACTCAAAAAAAAAAAAGGAGTTGAGACTGGGGATTGAGAGACTTGTGCAAGGACATATTTGTGCAAGGATATGTGTGACCTGGCTGTGAATGCCATTCCCCCCAAGGGGAGGGGGGGCTGCTGCTCCTTTCACCTCAAGTTGAGAGAGAAGGACTTCAAGGCGCTCATTTGGAGAGCGCGGTGTGTGGCACCAGCAGCTGGGAAGGCCTCACAGACTGTGTCCGACTCCTGCCTGGAAAATCTGACAGGTACAGATGGGCTGGCTGGTTGTTCTGGTGGCCAGGGTGGAGGGGCGGGGCTTTCCTGGGCAGCCTGCACGCGCCATCTGTGGGGACAAAGAATGTGAGGACATTTCTCGTGGAACGGATGTGGATCATGTGGGACGAAGGCTGGCTTGGAGCCATTTTGAGGTCTTCCCAACAGAACCAGCTGGAGCTCTGTGCAGAGAGGGTGGCTGGAAGATTAGGGGCCGAGGGGCCTGCCATCTGGAGGACGTTGCAGTTGAACACTCCCAGGAGAGTCCCCCAGAGAACCCACAGAAAAGCCCAGGCGTGAATAAACTTTGCAATAGGTCTCTAGGCTGGGCACCGTGGCTCATGCTTGTGATTTCAGCACTTTGGGAGACCGAGACTAGAGGATCACTTGAGGCCAGGAGTTTGAGACCAGCCTAATCAATTTAGTGAGACCTCTCTCTACAAATAAAAAAAATTAGCCGGGTGTGGTGGCACATTCCTGTAGTCCCAGCTAATCAGGAGGCTGAGCTGGGAGGATCATCTGAGCCCAGGAGTTGGAGGCTATGGTGAGCTATGATTGTACCACTGCACTCCAGCCTAGATGACAGAACAAAACCCTGTTTAAAACAAAATATCTCCAAATGTCAAGCTGTATTAGGATACAACTAGTTAATTAAGAAATGCTTCCTGTAGCTGCCACCCTGGTTCCCGTTCAGCCACAGAGAGGCCAGAAATCCCGGTGGCCTACAAGGCTGGGGAGAGGAAAATGAGTGGGTAAGCCAGAGAGAACTTTCTTTTCCTTCCACCTGCAGAAGGACCCCATGAGAAATAGGATGTGGTTTAACTTTAAAATTTTGATTAGTCTTGAACATTGTTTTTTTGTTTTTTTTTTGAGCCAGGGTCTCACTCTGTTGCCCAGGCTGGATTGCAGTGACATGCTCACGGCCACCACAGCCTCGACCTGCTGGGCTCAGGTCATCCTTCCACCTCAGCCTTCCAAGTAGCTGGAACCACAGGCTCGCATCACCAGTTAATTTTCTGATCCATGGTAGAGATGAGGTCTCGTCAAGTTGCCCAGACTGGTCTCGAACCCCTGGACTCAGGCAATCCTCTCGCCTCCACCTTCCAAAGTGCTGGGATAACAGGCATGAGCCTCTGTGCCCGGTCCAGGATCTATTGTTAAGTGGACAAGGCAAGATGAAGAAATATGCTTACCGAATGCTGCCAGGTGTGCAAGGAAGGAAGGAAGGAAGGAATACGATGACTTCTATATTTGCTTAAGTTTTCAAAAGGAAACAAGGGAAGGATAAACTGAAAACTAATATAGATTGTTATTTATGATGGGGGGAACTTTATTAGAGCGGGAACTGGGATGAAGATAAGTCTCCCCAAATGTACCTCGCTTTATGTGTTGATGCTGGAGCCAGGTATTTTACATAATTCAAAAAACAAATTAAATAAAAGAAAACATGAGAAACAAACGGAAATAGTTACCCACATATATGGAACTGAACATTTAAGTCAACGGGTGAGAGCCGGGTTTCTCACTGTTGGAATGGGAGGTTACAGATAAGCAGGCAGAAGAAGCCAGAATGATCCATGGGGTGATGGTTAGAGCTGGAGACACACGTCTGAGCTCTTGTTTAGCTTAGTAGAGAAACACATGTTACACGCGAGAATATTTATCAGCCGGGCGCAGTGACTCAAACCTTTAATCCCAGCACTTTGGGAGGCTGAGGTGAGAGGATTGCCTGAGTCCAGGGGTTTGAGACTTGCCTGGGCAACATGGCGAGACCTCTTCTCAACATAAATCAAAAAATTAGCTGGGAATGGTGGAGCAAGCCTGTAGTTCCAGCTACTTGGAAGGCTGAGGCAGAAGGATCACCCGAACCCAGCAGGTTGAGGTTGTGGTGGCCGTGAGTGTGCCACTGCACTCCAGCTTGGGCAACAGAGTGAGAATCCGACTCAAAAACAAAAAAGAATATTTATAGATACACATGTATACGTGCATACGTGTCCTTGGCCTTTCAGCTGAGACAGTCTAGAAACAATGACAGTACAGGAATAACAAACACATCTAGCACCAGATTTTGGTTTCTTTTCTTTTCTTTTTTTTGAGTCAAAGTTTCACTGTCCTCCAGATCGGAGTGCAGTGGCAAGGGCACAGCCACCGCAGACTCGACCTGCTGGACTCTGGTGATCCTTCCTCCTCAGCCTTCCAAGTAGCTGGAATCCCAGGCACGCACCACCATGCCCAACTAATAGATTTTGGTTTCTAACACTATTATCCAAGAGAAGGAACCAAATCTCTGAAAGGACATACCATGAAGTCAATATAGCTAGTGAGCTATATTAACATATATTAACATTGCTTGACTCTGTCATATTTTTCTAGCAGTTCACTTTAATTTACCCTCTAATCACTGGCCAAGGACAGAACCAGTTTCTCAGAGGAAGCTATTGATAATTGCTTTACAATCCCCTCCCCAGCTTGTTTTGTACTAATTAGCTTTTCTTTTTTTCTTTTTTCTTTTAAAGATGTGGGGTACATTTCAGGGTTAGGTATACAAATGTTCATTACGCGGGTACCCTTGGTGATGAGGTGTGCCCCCGCCACCTTCCCCAGGCAGATTCCCACTACTGCCAATCCCGCCTCCCCCCACCCTGGCAGTTTCCCGCTACTGCCAATCCTTTTCTTATAGTATTATGATAATTGTTCAAGTCCACTTATGAGTGAGAACATGTGATACTTGGTTCTTTGTTTCTGTGAAAGATCACTCAGTATTATAGACTCTAAGTCCATCCAGGTTGCTGCTGTCCTTCTTTATGGCTGTATAATATTCCATCATGTATATGTACCACATTTTAAAAAATCCAGTCCTCTTTTGATGGGCAGTACAGTTGGTTCCATGTTCTTGCTACTGTGAACAATGCTGTGATAAATATATGTGTCCAGGTAACTAGTTAGTTTTTCTATTTCAAGTATTTGCCTCCTAATCAGCCCTTCATGGCTTCATGACACAGACAGACCCCATCACCACCCAAGCATCTTAATGACCTGCCTCCATCAAAGGGAAGGGTTAAAAGGCATTCAACTTCAAGCAGCAGTTGCCATTGCTTTGTTAAACTCTTGTGTATCCATGTGGCTCGTTGAGCTATGGCCACCAGGTTTCCTGGCTTTGGCCCCCTTCCCCACCTTCGTGAAGAGAGGTGAATCTCCTCTCTCTCTCATTTACTTTCTAAATAAACTATATTTTCCAATCTAACTTCTATGCAATTCTTTGAATCTTTCTTGTGGTACCGGGTTGCAAACCAGACATGATCCTCATGGGAGTCAGACCTAACATTTTTGAGGCCTCCTGGGATTTTAACCTAACTAGCTCCTTGTAGAAATGGCTGATTTTAGGTCTGGGTCAGGAAAACTACGAGATGAGCCTGGAGCATCTTGTAGTACCGGAAAGCAAGGAAGGGTGCAAAAAGAAAAATTTCAGAAGTCACGTCCAAAGGACTCAAAAGTCAACTGAGAGCTCCCAGTGGCCAATGCTGGACCAATATGAGCAATAAAATAAATAAAATAGAATTGGATTAGAACCTAAAGCATTAAATAAATATCTCAGTCCAGACTGATATAAACAAATAGAGAAGAGACAAATCTCCCATGCAAAAGAATTCTAAATAATTTATGTAAATACTCACCTTCAAGGAGGTAGAACACGATTTCTTCCTCCTTAAACGTGGGCTGTGCATGGTGACTTCCTTTCCAAAAGGACCGTGGAAAAGTGGGGGGGAGAGTAACTTTCCACTGGAGAAACCCAATAAACACTATCTCAGCCAGGTGATCAAGGTCAACGTTATATTGATAAGTCATGCTGACTGCATGTACCCTTGGCATGATGTGGTAAAAACAGCACTTTGCCTCTCATCATGAGAAAAATACCAGACAGATCCCACTTGAGAGACATTTGACAAAATACTGGACCAGGACTCCTCAGAATGATCATGGTCATCAAGAACAAGGAAAGTTTGAGAAGCTGTCATGGTCAAGGGAAGTCTAAGGAGACATGGTATGCAAATGTAAGGTGGGATTCTGGATGGGATCTTGGAACAGAAACAGGACATTAAGCAAAAAAAAAAAAAAAAGAAGAAGAAAAGAAAAAAGAAAGAAAGTAAAGGAAAGAAAGAAATCTGAATAAAGCATGGACTTTAGTATGTATCAATATGGGTTCATTAATTGTGGCAAAAGCACCACATTAATATAAGATGTTAGTAACAGGATAAATTGGGTACAGACAAACTCTTCATATTATCCTCACCATTTTTCTACATATCTAAAACTATTATGAAATTAAAAATGTGTTTAAAAATCTAAAACAGGCCAGGCATGGTGGCTCAGTCCTGCAATCCTAGCACTTTGGGAGGACGAGGCAGGAGGATCGCTTGGGCCCAGGAGTTCGAGACCTGCCTAAGCAACATAGCAATTTTTTGTCTCCACAAAAAATTAAAATAAAAATAAAAAAATAATGAGTCAGTCGAGGCGTGATGGCTCACACCTGTAATCCCAGCACTTTGGGAGGCAGAGGCGAGAGGATTGCCTGAACCCAGGGGCTTAAGACCAGTCTGGCATCTTGGTGAGATCTCGTCTCTACAATAAATTAAAAAAAAAAAAATCAACCGGATGCGAGGGTGCACACCTGTGGTTCCAGTTTCCACTGAGGTCAAGGCTTCGGTGACCATGAGTGTGCCACTGTACTTTAGCCGGGATGACAGAGTGAGACTCCGACTCAAAATACCAATACTAATACTAATACTAATACTACTAATAATAAGCTGGGTGTGATGGTACAATACCTTTAGTCCCAGTTACTTAGGAGGCTGAGGCAGAATGATCACCTGGCCCCAGGGGGTCGAGGCTGTGATGAGTTGTGATTGTGCCACTACACTCCAGCCTGGGCGCCAGTGAGATCCTGGCTCAAAAAAAAAAAAAAAAATCAAAAACAAATACACCTAGCTATATATCAAGTTGATTCTATAAACATAAAGAGAAGACTTATTTAAGGTGATTTTGAAACACAGTATCCTAAGGACACACAGAGAAGTCTTAGCTATCTTCAGTATTATTAGTGCTGGTTACAACCTTGGTATTTGGTGCCAATTTCCAGAGAGAAAGAGCAAGCAGACACATTACTAGGAGCAGAGCTTTTCAGCATAAGTGATAAGGGATGAAAATATAAAACTAAAATACATAAAAACATAATAATCTTTACTTGAATTGGAAATAAAAGTGTAAACTCATAATTTCGTTTTTCTCTTTTTAAATAGTACATATTTTGCAGCTCTGGACAATGAAAATGCCAGGAATCTATGAGCAGCTAGCACCCTGAGAGCCCAGCTTGTAATCTGGATACCGTTTCTCACTAAACAGAATCAGAGCTCCTTGGAGAAATGGCTATTTACGGATCTGAGATAGATGAGCCTGGAACAACTTGTCATAGTTGAACGCAAGAAAATTATTGAGATTATGAGTTCATGTCAACTAACAAACACAGGTACCAACTTAAAGTGGTCCCCATTGGCCAAAGTCGGGACAGTTTGAGCATGAACAAGAGTAACAACTGCGGGCAGTCCGCTCGGGTCCCCTCCCACTGTGGGAACTTTTCTGTCCTCTCAATAAATCCTGCTTTCTCACTAAAAAAAAAAAAAAAAAAAAAGGGTAACAACTGCATAGATTAAAACACATCAAATATGTCAAACTCTACGAGCCCATAATGTCCTTCCCCACAAGTAAGGAAACCATTGGTCCACTTTGGGGGGAATACCAGGGCATCAATCATTCCGATAAGTATAAAAACTATAAATAAAAGGAAATAATAAAGCCTTTGTCTTGTTCCTCCTGAACAGGCTGTATTTCTTGGTAACCAAATAATTTCTACAGGAAATTTCTTTTCTATAGAAGAATTCCAGCTAATAAATGCAGAAGGAAAGCTAGAACTCGAAAATCACCATGAAATAGTAGAACCAGGCAATAATCAAATGGACTGCCAAAGTCATTAAATAAAATGTAGATGGATAATCTTACAATGGATGGTTAGGCTAACAACTGAACCCACTGATCGATCTTAACTCAAAGTGGAACAGTCAGACATCATGTTCCTCCACCTGTGGAATATTCTTCCCAAAAAATATTGAATCTAAGTTTCTAACTATCATCTTATAGAAAATAAAAGAGCGAGAGAACATGTTAAATAAAGACAGCACTGTGGCCAGGTATGATGGTTTATGTTTGTATTCTCAGTACTATGGGAGGCTGGGGCAGGAGGATCGCTGGAGGTCAGGAGTTCAAGGCCAGCCTGGGCAACATAGGGAAACCTGGCTCTACAAAAATAAGAAATCAATTAGCCGGGTGGTAGCATGCACCAGCAAGCTATAATCATGCCACTGCACTCCAGCCTGGATGACAGAGTAAGACCCTGTCTCTAAAACAACAACGACTAAACAAAAAACAGCATTGTGAAAACACAGTCTGTCAAATTCAAAATTCAGGAAATTCTACAGAAGAAATAACAGTTTCCTCAACAAATAAATGTCGCTACAATAATGAAGCAGGACTATTATAAATTTAAAAGGATAGTCCAACCAAACACAATGTGTGGATCTCTTTGAATCCTGATTTGAACAAACCAGATGCAAAAATATATTTTTGAGACTACTATGAAAAGCTGAACGTGAACTGGGGATTTTATAATATGAAGAAATTACAGCTAGTGTTGGGTATAGTGAAGGCATTGTGGTTATATTAAAAGAATGAAAGTCCTGGCTGGGCTTGGTGGCTCACTCCTGTAATCCCAGCACTTTGGGAGGCTAAGGTGGGAGGATTGCTTGAGTCCAGGAATTCAAGACCAGCCTGGGCAACATAGCAAGACCTCGTCTCTATGAAAAAAAATTTTTTTTAATTAGCCAGGAGTGGTAGCACAAGCCTGTAGTCCCAGCGACTCCGGAGGCTGAGGTGGAAGGATTGCCTGAACCCCAGAGACTGAGGCTGCAGTGAGCTGTGAGCGCACCACTGCACACCAGCCTGGGCGATAGAGTGAAACTCGAAAAACAAACAAATAAAACCAGAATAGAGGAACAAGCTGAAGAACTCATGAGTGTAGGGATAAGATGTCTGGGATTCATTTTAGAACATTTCAGTCCCATCCCCTCCAAAAAAGTGTTATAGCTGAGTATAATTAAAGCAAGAATAACAGAATGTCAATAGTTATTGAAGCTGAATCATGGTGCATGAATATTGAATAATGAATATTGAAGCTTAATGGGTGCATGACGTTCATTACAGTATTCTCTCTGATGTTGTATATGTTTAAATATGTTCATGATAAATAGCAAAAATATATATTTTTTTGTTTTAAAAAACGGTGTAGAGTTTTGGGCACCAAGGTGGTTTTGATTCTAGTTCACAGGTCTTTTAAATAAGCAGCCAAGGTCCAGGACCAGACCCAGATAGTCCAGGACCAGAATGATAGAATCTGTTCTCGTTGAACACTGCTGTAGATAGGAGACAAGTCCTCAATAGGGATTTGCTGATTTAAAATGAAGTCAGGTCAGGCACGGTGAGTCAGGCCTGTAATCCCAGCACTTTGGGAGGCTGAGGCGGGGGGATCGCTTGAGCCCAAGAATTCGAGACCAGCCTATGCAACATAGTGATACGTTGTCTCAACTCCAGCCTGGATGACAGTGAGACCCTGACTCAAAAAATAAAATGTTTGGGAGGCTGAGGTGAGTGGATTGCCTGAGCCCGCGGGTTCGAGACCTGCCTGGGCAACTTGGCGAGACCTCATCTCTACAATAAATTAAAAAAATCAGCCGGGCGTGGTAGCGCGCGCCTGTAATTCCGGCTACTCGGAAGGCTGAGGCGGAAGGATCGCCGGAGCCCAGCAAGTTGAGGCTGCGGTGGCCAGGAGCGGCCACTGCACTCCAGCCTGGGTGACAGAGTGAGACTCCAACTCAAAAAAAAAACAACAAAAAACAAAAAAACAAACAAAGCTAGATCCCTTTTCCTCTGAAACAAAAAGGAAGGAGATGGATGGAAAGAGGTTGGTAGCATATAGAAAGGGGGTATGGAAAGTTAATTACTGAATTCTAATGGCTTCAAGAGCATATAAGGCATGATCTAATGTCTTCAAGAGGTATATGACATGATTATGCTTGAGGAAAGTTATAAAGATTTGGAGTGGCCCTTGAAGAAATGGGAATGGGAGTAGATCACAGACACTTGATAGGATTTGGGGTAGAAACTGCTGAAATGTCACTGAATAAGAGTTAGTTAAATAAATTAGAGTAAGCCGGGCTCGGTGGCTCAGCCTGTAATCCCACGCCTTGGGAGGCTGAGGTGAGTGGATTGCCTGAGCCCGCGGGTTCGAGACCCGCCTGGGCAACTTGGCGAGACCTCATCTCTACAATAAATCAAAAAATCAGCCG
>CAUYQG010181442.1:0-30636 GCA_963574415.1 Tarsius wallacei
TTATTGTGACCTGGCAGATATTAACATCTAATGTTAGCATCAAAGGCTAAAAGCGATATTTCCTTAAAATTTATTGTGCTAATTGTCTTCCTAGACCCAAACTCCTATCCTTTGGGTATATTCATTCCTCATCTTGGAAAATAAAACTTTTTGTTTTTTGGTTGTGTGTGTGTGTGTGTGTGTGTGTGTGTGTGTGTGTGAGAGAGAGAGAGAGAGAGAGAGAGAGAGAGAGAGAGAGAGAGAGAGAGAGAGTCATTTTGAATTCTCTCTGGGGTTAGGTTGATTTGGTTGATAAACAAATTTGGTTAATTGACTGACTGGCGTAGTCCCTAATATGCCAGTCTATCCCCTCTACTCTGTCCCAGAAACAATGGAAGACATAACGTGTTGCTTTAATAAATACAGTGTTAAAGTGGCACTAACTGCTGGGTGTTTCTGGAGCTTCTAGATTGCGTTATCACTTTCAAATGATACGGGCCTCAGCCTAATGCACAGAGTGAAGAATTAGCATGAGGGTTGCATGAAGAAGTGCTTCATAGCTGACTCAAGTGTCTAATTCTGTTTTAAGCTAGAAAAGCAAATTCTATGCAGCTTTAGTCTATCTATGAAAATACTCGTTTTATAGACAAATTTTTTTCAAAGTGAGATTTGACAGTGTTTATAGAAAAACACTTTGTTGTCTAGCAGCTGTTTGAACACACATATAAATATGCAGGAAAACCCACAAATATTCTGTTTCCTCTTGTAAATACCTGACGTAAAAAAATCAGCATTTTACAGTTATACAGCATAGTACTGCTAATATTGCTTTTCATTTACCAAGCATATATAAATTCTCATATATAATGAGAATGTTGCCAGAATTTTTGTTTTGCCTTCTAACCACTATGACCACTAAACTCTAAGTTCCTTGAAGACAGAGGCCGTGATTTATTAATCTTTTTATTCTCAGAGACTATTAGAGTCATTGCTATCAAATAGATGCTTTGTAAAATATTCATAAAATTAATGAATGACCTCAGATTCTGTGAATTGATTTAATCACAACAGTTCTAATATTTTTAAAAACTTCTGCATGGAGTATATTTGTTCTAGTTTATCTGATCTTCTAAAACAAACTAACAAAACAAACCCCAAAACCACAAGTCTTTCTCTGTCACATGGTATGTACTATAAATGTTTATTTGAGTAATGCAATTCATTCACCATAATAAGCATGTAGCACTGAACTGTACAAAGTAGTTTTACTTATCTGTTGATTCTCACAACAAAATTATAACATATATGGGGTAGGCATTATCAGCTCAATTTTACAGATAAAATAGTGGAAGATCAGTTATGATTGATGATTTTCTAAATATGGGACATAGGTTTTAAATCAGGCGCCCAAGTCACAATATGGTGGCACACCCTCCTGACTTGTACAGTATTGTTCTCTCTTCTCTTTTACTCCCCTTTCCTTATTCCTTTATTGTGCATAAAGTGTCCGGGGTAGGTGCACTAAAAATCAATCACTCAATCAAGCTCCAGTTTTTAAAAACTTTTTCTTAAGTTATAGGCAACACATATTCATTTAATTTCTCCAACTTTCCAAACACTTAGCTAGATAGTAATTATACAAGAATGCACCATACAGGCAATGCTTTCTGCCTTCACAGAGCAGCAAACCAGCAAGAGAATCAAATGATAGAACTTTGGCACACACTATTTTCTTTCTTTTTGAGAAAGGGTTTCACTCTGTTGCCCAGACTGGAGTACAGTAGCACCGTCACAACTTATCGCAACCTTGATCGACCTCTTTAGCTCAGGTGATCTTCTCAGCTTCCTAGGTAGCTGGGACTATAGACACACGCCACCACACCCAGTTTATTTTTATTTTTTGTAGAGATGAGGTCTCCCTATGTTGCCCAAGCTGGTCTGAAAATCTTGGGTTCAAGGGATCCTCCTGCCTCAGCCTCCCAAAGTGCTGGGATTGCAGGCGTGAGCCACAGCACTGGGCTATTTTTTAAAATACATTTCCATACTGGAAATAGTAAAGGACAAAACAAAACAAACTCCAAAAAACCAAGAGCAGGAGTTGACAGGAAGGCAGCAAGGAGACAGTTTCAGATACTCAAAGTGAGTCTTGCCAGAGGTCGAGCCCTTTGGGTGAGCTAAATAAAGTAAGGGTAGACACAGGTTCAGAGAAATAATATTTGGCTAATCTTTAATTCTGAGGCAAGAATCAGAATCCCAGGCTTGGAGGTGAAGTAATTAAAGATAAGAGTCTCAAAGAAGTGATCTGATTCTGAGTCAACTGCTTCAGAAGGGAAGAACTCTGTATTTGAGCCCAGAACCAGAAGTAGCCTTTCACATCCAAGCAGCTGTGAGTCAATTAGGAGACATTAGAATTAGTTGCCCTAGAGGTTGAAGAAGTGGCCACACCATTCCTAAAAATCAATTTAAGATTTAAAAAATTAGAAATCTCTAGAAATTACTTTCAAAATGCAGCCCAAAATAGACTGCTACTGCTGGCTAAAATTATTTCCATAGCTTCCCTTGTTTCTTGGGGTCTTTTACTGCAGTGTTTTTCACAACTCATATATTTGGGAGCACATTTCTTTTCTCCAATTCATAGTAGGCATTAAGAAGTTCATTCATCATCACCAATCTTGTGTTCTTTTTTGATTTCAGTCACCTTTAAGTTTTCTAGTTTTAACACTTCCCGGAATTAATACCATTGTAAATATTTCTAGATCTTCAAAAAGTGTCTTGAGAATCAATCCTTACTAAAAGTGGGATGTCTAAAATGAGACATTCTTACTTGTAAGATGTTACAGAAGGTGTCCCTGTGACTGTTCTCCAATTAAATATTCCTAATCAGTTTGCTTTCTTGAGAATATTACTCTACTGAAATTCCATCCACTTCTGAGGTTGTATAAGCTGCCACACACATGGTACACTCTTATTTATACTTGCTAGTATTTTAATTGCATGGTTGTTAGAGCTCTTCATTGCTGATGTATAATGAGCTCTAAGATGACGACGGTATCACAAGCTATTTTTTCTTCACACTTGCACACACAGTAATTTCTTCGTCATCTTATTTTAGTGTCATGAGATTTTTGCTTCTAAAGTAAAATGCTTCCCAGTTTTCTATATAAAAACATCTGATTTGTGTCTGCCCATTTCTCTAACTTATTGCTCTCTTCTTGTTTTTTTTAATAACAATTTATCAATTTTGGTACCACTTGTTAATTTTACAATATACTAAAATCATATCTAGATAATATATCCTGAGATTATTTTGGAAGTGAAATATGTATTTGGTGGATTTGAGCATGTCAAGACATCCAAAGTTTTGTCATTTTTCTGTATTGATATGGAATCTTGTGATTGGCACAAGAATGGTTTATGGCTAGAAGTTACTGATCAGAATAAAATATTCCAAAGATAATTAATTTAGGGAAATATTAAAATAATAATAATGAAGAGTTGACAGTTATACTAAGAGTTTAAACTTAGATACACCGAGAAAATTAAATTTAAGGACTATATTGATTGCCTCAAGCTCTAGTATTTACTCAAAACTCAAGAAGGTCGATTTATTGAGTGAAATGCTTTTGGTATATAGATGTATTCACTCACAAAACCATAAACATTAACTTGTCCCAAGCATGTTGAAACAAGAGATATAAACAATATTTTTAGAATACTATATATTTGCTTGCCTACAACAATCATGCCCAGTGAAGTATTATTTTTTTAGAGATATAAATTTTGTCTGCCCTGCCAGTGATGAAGCATGCTTGAAAATCATGCTTATGAAACTGATAGACAGATTTGAGGTTTCAAGATTTCTAGACACTCATAATCATATTTACTTATCATTGCTTTTTCTCTGCACCAAATTGAAATCTTGCCTGATAATATATCTGCTTAATGCAATGCCTCACTAAAGAAAGTGCTCAAGACATATTTAAAACACGAATGGATGAATGAAATCAACATACAAGGCTGATTTCTGATATGAACCAGAAAAGCTTACACAGTGGTATGCAACATAAATAGTTTATAATTTAAAATATAAGTGTATATGTCTCTGTGTGTATGTGTATCTGCATTGTCTGGGAGCTACCTGACATACAGCCTTCTCTTTTTAAAAATAATCAGTTCTTATCCTTGTTTTCCAACAGTGTCTTAAATTCACATCATTCTCCATCTGTACGTATGCACTCTAAATCCCCATCCTTATTAAAAGCAAAGATTATAATAATTTATTAGTTTTCTATGCATTACTTATATGAAGGCCACAATCTTCATGTTTTTGATTCACTCCAGAATCTCCAACTCTCATTTGACTTCTAGATTAAATATCAATGCTTCATCTGGATATTTTCAGTACAGTGTTCTATAATCACACTCTAAATTTAATCACCTTCATTAAATTTATTATAATTTTACCTCCTAATATTCTCAATTAAAGTTCCATGCTCTAGTCAAACAATTTCCTCATCTTACCCAGAACACAGCGTCTCACTTCCCATCTACCCCACCTCGTGTTCATTTACCTTTCTCAGTTATTTTTCATAAGTCAAAATTTAGTATTTATGTCAAGATTAGCTCAAAATCCATTTTCTTGAAAAAATCTCCATTCTTTCCTGTCCTTTATCAATTGATCTGTATTATACAACTTACCATTAAAAATATTCTATTTGAATTTTTTATGTATATGTGTTCATAACATTGGAAATGTTATAAACATTCAAAATGCAAAGCTTACTATGTGCAGGGCAAGGTCATCCTTGGAACAGTTACCTTGGAGTTTCTCATTTCTGTAACTTCCTTAGTGTCTAATTGAGAGCCTTCCACATGATTAAAACTAACTCAATTAATAATAAGGTGAGATCTCTGTTCTTAAAGAGTTTATTCATTTTTACACAGCTATTTATAAGAAATTTTCTTTTAATTCAGAGGTTATTACTGAGCAAAAGATTGGTATTGCCTTTTATTTTAATATTGAATACTAGTTTTCAGTTCTCTTAATATCAAAGCTACCTGGAATTTTCCATTTTGAAAAATGTTCAATTTTAGTTATGGCTGAATAGAGAAAGAAAGGTCTGAGCAGATGGCTGTCAAAACACCAATGACTACACACCATGGCTGAGAACTTACACACAAAAATATGCAACTTGGTACACAGTAGACTTCTTCCATGTAAATGCCAAGGGACATCTGGCTTGAAAACTCTGCAAAATCAATTTGATGCTATTCTATATTTTCCCTGTCTTCTACGAATATTAAATTATTTCAGCATCTGCTAGAATCCCTGACAGGAAAGGCTGTGTCCCCAGTACCATTTAAACCCAAGTACTTTGTTTTCCAGCATTAGAAAACAGCTAGAAGCTGAAACCTGACTCACACAAAGCATATTGCTTACAACAATGGAGTTATTTGGGAAATAAGATCCTTATGTCTGGAAGAGTTAATGCATCTCACTCACAATAAACTCTCTTTCTTTTAACAAACCACATATATACATATTTGCTTATAAACAGTTTTATTCTTAGAGCTTTTTTCTAAATGTGTGGCTACTGCATTCATTTTGGTAGTTAGACTCAATTTTAGTGCACATTTGTATAACTGCTTTCATACAAAATGTTTTTACCATTGCACTGTTCATAGCTTGACAATATATTCTTTAATTAAAATGCTACATAATTTAATTGAGAAATCAGCATTCTACAAATTTAGTTGATCCAGTATGAGTACATTTAATTATCATAGATACTTTTTCTACCTTGGTCAAAGTACTTATTTTGTTCTCCATGATAAAAATATAATTGATACCATGATTTTAATTTCACATAGCTTTCCATTCTAAACCATATCACATTAAATATAAAATCACTAGCATATTTTATGGAAAACAGTCTATATGTAGAAAGAGTAAGTGAAGGGCATTTTATTGATGAGGTAAATCAGTAGCCAAACTCTTACTGGGATTGTGGCTGTTACCAGTGTTCTCTTCTGGGTTTTTGACTTTGCCACAGAAAAGAATTTCAGAACCAGTCGAACATAGCAAGGCAGTTAGCAAGTTTATTCAAAGTGGAAGCAACAGGATAGTACACACTCTAAGGCAAAGTGTGGGCAGACACAAGGAAATGTCAAGCTGAGGGAGTTTGATTCCTGGGTTTTGTGAGCTAGAATAATTAAGGGATGGAATATTCTATTAAAGGGGTGGGTTTTTCTAAGAGGTAAGTGGGCAATTTTTGGAATTGGGGTGCCATCTGATTTATTTCTGTAAATAGGCAGTATTGGAACTGTCATGGCACTGGAGGGTGTGTCACTTGGTATGCTAATAAGCACATAACGAAGATAAAGGTTAAAGCTAGTCAATTTGGCTATTTGTGTGCATGCTTATGGGGATTCCCTAACTGTGCCCTGTCTGGTGGTTGGTTTTCAACCGCAAACATCCTGCGTAGGCTGCAGCAGGCACGTAGGGTGAGATATTTTAAGATTTTTTTTTTTTTCTAGCAGCCCTAAATTTGGGGCGGTCCCTGCAAGAGTTTCCACAGAGTTTCTGAATTTTCCTACAGCCCTGATCTTTCCCTACTCTAACCTGCCTACTATATCGAAACTAAAACACAAATTCCAGTTGACGATAAAGTTGGACACACAAAAAATGCATTCATGATTAGTAAAACATTGCATGCGTGAGTGTTTGTGCGGGTATGTGTACAACAAATACATTCTCTGACTGTGCTTGCGCTGCCTGTAAAGTGTAGCAAGATTGAAAAATAATTCTGAGCTAAAAAAGAGCAAGTACTTTGTTCCACTAAAAAGAAATCACTGTAAATTTTCTTGTGGCTTCGTAATGTAGTCAGAAGGATTCAAATGCAATTTCCTTAAATGAGCAAAAGCATCCACAGGTATATTGTACCCTGCATCCGCTCTGACCACAGAGCTCACATCAGTGTTGTTCAGTGGCTATGAAATTTCCCATTTCCCATTTAAAATGCATGAATTTGCACATCATACAGAAAGGAGCAAAAATGGTTTCCTTGATTTAAATTTTTTCAATTTAATTTTAATTCTGATATGGTTCATGTCTATTCTCTACGGACCCTTCTACTTAGGTATGATTTCTCCTTGACCTACTAACGAAGTTATCGATGAAAAAGATGCCTGTAGGTATATTAAAGCAAAATGTGATATCGCCACCTTTATTAAAGAACAATTATTATGCTCAAACCACCATTTAAAAAGAATGCTTAACACAAACAAAATTTATGATTTGAGCTTTTGACTTTTGAAAACAGCATATGTCTGAACACATACTCTTCTTTTAAATGTGAAACAATGTATATAGATACTTGCCCTTTTGTCAGAAATGTACTTGCCACAGATAACAAACAACCCAAATGTGAGAAAAAAAAAAAGCTTGTTTTTTGCAATTGGAAGTGGAAGGTCTACTTTATATAAAAAGAGCAGAAGTACACAGTTCAGTTGATTCTTCACATTTTATAACACTGCGATTGTATCTTTTCCTGGTGATTCATACTCAACAGATTTACTCAGATATGAACACTCACTATGTGTAATGGGAAATTGTCGCTGCTGCAGGATTCATTTCCATATGTTATAAATCCCAATACCAGTTAGCTCTAAATTAATTTTTAAATTATCTGAGGTGAGAAGTATTTCCTGAGGCCTTTGACTTTTTCCTTTTAGAGAGACTGCCTTGCTATGTTGCCCAGTTTGGAGTGAGGTGGCTATTCATAAGCACAGTCATAGTTCATTACAGCCTCAAACTCTTGGGCTTAAACAATCCTCCTGCCTCTGCCTCCAAAGTAGCTGGGACTACAAGTGTATACCACTATGCCAAGCTGGTTTTTCTTCTGACTGACTTTAAGCACACTTCTGCCTAATCCAAAAATTGATGGACATTTGGATATATCATTACTATCATAACGTAGTATGACTTTATTTCAAAAATTTACAGCTTTGCAGTAATTGAGTTGAATTTGTTCATTGGACATACTGTATTTCCTCTACTAATTAAGAAATAATTTTATCATCTGCCTTACTTTTTTCATGTACCATTTGATTTACTTATCTCATGCACTCTATATATAGCACAGTACTTAAGAAGATCCAAAGCTAAGGTTGTATTTGACACCTATATGAAATTTCTAAATTATCCTACTTTTAATACAGATCAACTTTCACAAATGCAAAGAGGAAACAGAGAACTTTTCCTGGACTCTTGTTAAGGTAGCTGCTAAAATACCCTTCCAGTTTCAATGACCAGCTCTCATCTCTGCCTAGTATTTATTTTGGTCATTATTATCTAGCTTAGGAGCATTCCATCTGTATCTATCTATCTATCTATCTATCTATCTATCTATCTATCTATCTATCTATCTATCTATATCTATCTATCTTCTATCTATCTATCATCTATCTATCTAGGACTATATCAAGTACTACGATATGGAGTGAATGACAAAGAGAAAAATAATATCGATATAGAATTGGGACCTGAAAAGCTAACAAAGAGTGTGCTATAAGTAAATGCATAAAATCAAATGTATAATGGAAATTGATAAGTGGTGTGATGAATGTAAAAAGGAAGAAAAATTAGAGGAATGGACTCAGTGGGGTTGGCAAGAGTAGGGACAAGGTAGCAAATTGGATGCTATTCTAGTAATGCAGACAATATATAACCGTGGCTGAAGGGTACTGACATGTGGCATAGAGAAAGGAGGATCAATTTTAGATATATTAAGAAGGCAAAATCAATAAGGTTGATAATCCATTCAATGTGAAGGTAAGAGAAAAGGAAGGCTCAAGGATAATCCTCAGGTCTCTGCGCTGACACTCAGGCATGGAATACAAAAAGAACAACAGATCAAGTTCAAAGTCCTGGGACTTTCCAAAATATTTTTGAAATAGACATCATGGAAGCGTTTGCATATGCACAGTCGGACTCTAGGAAATGGAAAAAGAGAAGCAGTGTGGAATTCAGAGAAATGCTGGTAAGTGAGGATCACATAGAAGACTCAATAATGGTTACGCAGGACAAACCTAAGAGGGTAGAAGGAAATCAGAAGAGATCGTTGTTTTAGAAGTCAATGGAAGACAGTCCTCAAAGAGGTAGTGCAAAGGCATGTTAAATGCCGCAAAGAATTCAGCGAAGGTAGAGAAAAATCTTCACTTGATCCAGAATTCAAGGGCTGACTGGTGGGGCTTAACGAGAACAGTTTTATAGAGATGATGGAAACTTGCAGGTCATCACCAGCTGAGGAATAAGTAACTATGAGGCAGCAGATATAAACATGGATTCAAGGAAGACGGTGTAACAATTTTTGCTTGCTTTATCTTTAAGGAAGTGGGGGGTGGGGGATGAAGCAAGTGAAATGCTACAAGGAAAGACCTAATTGGTGGCATATAGAGCTACAATCAAGAAAAAAAGACAATGGATGGAGTGGGACCCTGCTATGGGGGCTGGGGGTGGGGTCAGCCTGTATTGGCGTGTAGATGCAACTAGTGTTCTGAAATATCTAAACTAGAAATACTTATTTCTAAAATTCACATTACTTTTTGAGTACCGTAGTATTTTGAAGTTAGAGATTCTATTTATTTTGTTATTACTCTGCCTCCTGCAAAGATTTCTCTTCGAATAGAAAGTTGTGTGGGTGGTTGCTAGTTATGAAAACTGTTTTTGCTTATTATTCAGAGGAAAAGACTACAGCTGTGAGTTATGTTAGGAAAAGCGTTTGAACTATGATGATTTTTATTTGGGCACTCCTCGTGGATCTCTCTATTGATTTTGTCCACATTTATCAAAATCTAAGAACAGGCTGACACTGCATGTCAAAGTACTATTTTTGCTAGACTTTTTTGGCTAAAAGTGATTAAAGTATCATTTCTTAAGCACCAAGAAAATTTTGCAACTGAGAATGAATTTATAACATGCATATCACTGAGCACTTAATTTTAGAGTAAATGAGAGTTTAGTCTGGTGATGAATGCACAATGAGAGCTTGTCAATGGACAGAATTTCTTCTGAGTTTCATGAATAAGCAAAAATGTAGAATAAGCAAAAATGTTGCAGCATTGTAACATTCCTTTTAAGAAAAACAAAGTAGAATCTCAGCCTTACAAACCTCAAAAATGTATGATATTATCTTAAATCCTCCTGAGAGATTACTTTATATTCTTTTGTGGGCCTTGTGAATGTTATTTATATGCTAAAAATCAACAAGCAAGAAGCCAGCAAATATCCAAAGCAAACCATCCAACCAACAAAACAACAATGGCAAAACCACTTAGGCTCCACCACTGAGTAATCTCTTGCAGGAAAGATATTTACTAGCATGGTTGATTTTTACTGCTGCTTTTTTTTCTAATACTGTTTAAAGCTCTGGGGAACTCTCCAACGGATGAAAATTTCTAGAACCTTGAAGTTCATAAAGCTACCTGGCATGCCTTATGGCCTATTTCTGGTCCGTGGCCTACTTAAAACCACATTCTAGAGGAATCTTTTTCTTTTGGAAACAGAGGTAAGTAGCATTCCAAATTAGTCTTCACCTCTTTGTGAAACCTGCAGACCCTAAAGAAATGACATATATTTAAGTGGAGGAACACAGCAAGCTTTTCTGGCTTTCTTTCCTCTGGCTATTTACTAGTCTCTTGTTTCCTTATCCACAAGTTCTTATCAGGGCAGGACACACTTCCAATTACACAAAAGTCACTTACAGTTTCCTCCTGGGATAATAGCACCTGCCCTTGCCTGAGCTATTCAAAGGGAGGCTCAAGGCATTCTTTCTCCTACCCTTTCTCTCCAAAACTGCTGCTAATTTCTTGTGGCTAGAAAGTAACTACACTCTCTCCATATATGCTTGTATCAAATGGAAGAAAAATAACAGGAAAAAGCTTTTTAAAGCTCTTGAACATTTCTATATCCAGAATTATGCACATTTTCTGTACAATTTCAAGAAATAAGCTATATCACATAAAGCATATATTTAATTTTACTTGCCTACAATCTACTTGAAATCAATGAAAAGCTTGTTTCAGAATCTGAATAATTTGCCTTTCCAAAATTATTTCAACTTTTGTATAAAGAAAAGTTTACGTGAAAGAGTAGCTGATTTATAGATGAAATATTTTGGGAGAAATTGGAGGCATAACATTCTAAACAAGTCAACATTTTGTCCAGTGCGTAAGATATTATAATGTAGCAGTCAGGGTCCACTATGAGCAAATGATTCAAAAGCTGGGATTTTTCTCAAACACTGGGATTTAGGCCTACTGTACATTGAAATGAAAATCTAAAAAGGAAAAACTTCAGAGTTACTAGAAATACAATTGTAAAGTTTTGTTTTTTTAAAATAAACCAATTATGTAAAATAAAATGTATTCAATGACGTGATTATATTAAGGGACATAACAACGTAATGGAAACTTTTCTGTACAGGGAAACACTTCTACTTGTAGCTGTTAGGGGTCAGAACACTATACCCCAAAGTATGGTGCTTTGACAAGCTTTGGACTAGAGTAGTAGCCTCGGAACCAAGGTCTCTCTGACCTGCCACCCACTTCTGTCTCTTGACCCCTCTGCTTGTCCCGAAGCACAGGGACAGGCGTTCTCTGAAGGCTCCCTTATCTGACTAGGAGAAGTTCCCCCAGAAGGAATGCACTCATCACGAATTCCTTTACAAGAACCCACACTAACCAGAGAAATTAACACCTATTGCAAAGTCCTCCATGTCCAGAATACCACTCCCAGGACATGTTTCCACCTACGCTGAGGGCTGCTACCTGAGAGACTTAATCTGCATAATAAGGCAACCTTTGTCCACTGTTCATGTCCTCTCCCTACCCTCCCATAATTTTTCACCACCGCCCTCCTTTAAGTCTCTATTTATTTCTGGAACTCAAAATGCTATTTAAGCTTCAACCATCTGGCCCCATTTTGAATCTCATACCTTGTGTGGGTTTCATGCTCATGTGCACATAAAAAATGTGTGTGCCTTTTCTCCTGTTAATCTGTCTGATGTCAAGTTTATTCCAGAGAGCGAACCTTCGGAGGGTGGAAAAAAGACCAAGAAGAGCTGTGGTCCCAGAATACTTAAACCACCTCTCTTCCGCCCTGATAAGTGTGGAGGTGACCTTTCTGGAGAAATGATATGCCAGAGGGAAACAAACTACACATTCTTGCATTTCATGCTGCTTAGCAAAACAGCTGGCTTTTTACCAAATCACCTGTGGCCCTGCTTTATATCACAGAGCTCCTAGTCATCACATTCAGCTCCTCATAGGGTTGTTTTAGGCTCTCACAGCTCAGTATTAATAAGGAATGAAGAATATGCAGATTGTTGAGTAAATAGTCCCTTGTGGACAGGAAAAACCAAGATTAAACAGAAAAAAAAAATCTGGAAGACAAAAGGGTATACAAAAAACTGATACTGACACTTAAAAAAATCGTCTAATTAATAGTCTTAAAGAGATCCAAGAAGAAAAATAGAGTGCTACAAAAAAAGAAAAAGTATGAAATTTTTTAAAATTAAGTTTTAATATAACTTTTAGAAGAGAAATTTGAAGATGTTGCCCTGGAAAGAGGAAAAGAAATCTGTTTAAAATATGAGAGAAATAATGATATTGATTGTCAATACAAAAAGGTCAAATGTGGGTAATGAAGATTTTAGAAATGTTGACCAGATAAACTAGACAGAAGGAATTTTGATTTTAAAAAATAATAAGAACACAGAGAAAGTACCCAAACTTGAAGGAATACGTATATAAACTAAATGGCCCTACCATTTTGTATATTGTAATGAATTCAACATAGATGGACTCAGGAAGTATACTGTTCATGCAACATTTCTTAAGAAGTTATTTGACGACGTGCTCTGGGAAAATGAGAAAATAAACCAAGAAAAAGGAAGGTGTAGATTTTTTGACAAAGTAGATCCAACGGAGGAGATCATCACAGAGTTCCTAGGGAACAATAAAGCCAAGTTCAGGCAGAACACAAAGGCCTTTGAGCAAAGAGCTCTAAAGAAAAAGTGAGACTATTCAGAATAACTAATTTTTTAAAAATGGTTACGGGGGAGAAAAGAATACAGCAATGAGAAATAAAGCAAGAAGAACCAAAAACCCAGGAAAAATAAACAAATAAAAAATAACCTCTCAAGATAGGACATGCAAACATGGAATAGTAGATGTTTAAACATTAGGCAACATTTACATCATAATAGACATATACTGACATAGCCAAGAAGTGTTATCGTTAGACAACTAAGAGGAACGTGACTGAGCATTAGGGAAAAGAAGGGTGGGATATATAAATATATATACTGGGATAAATAAATAAACATATCTCAAGCTTCTTAATACTGCTTAACTTTCTTGTACTTATATTTTTCTATTAAAAAAAGAAAAGATTTCATAACAGTAAATCTCACCAATCTTTTCCTTTGACTTGAATATCACTTTTAACATAGTCTATTAATACTTTCTTTTTACTGAAGACCTTAGTTATCATTTCCGATTCTTTTCATTGATGCAGATTTACCTTCAGATTGACATCCTTACATTTTAACCCCCTTAGAGTTACTGAGTATGCTGCTTAAAGCAACAAACGAGAGCATCATGTCTTCTATTCTAACGTCTTCTTTCTAAAATACTTCACTTTTGTCTCCTAAAAGAAAATTTCTTATTCAGCTTGAAACTATTTTTTCAAAGTCAATTCTAACTTGAAATAGCAAAAACATTTTATAATGTCCAACACATCTCCTCTCTCTGATTGTTTTTTCCAAGGCAACAACTGGATTTGACAAAGAAATATTTAATCTAGTCTTTTCCCATGCAAAACAGGCAGCAAAAATCTCTTTAAAAATTTCAATCACATAATGGAAAGAGATACTATCAGACACAAAACTGTTTTCAGGATATTATTTCATATATTTAGATCTACACAATCTAATGTAAAATAACTGCATTTGTTTTTATTCTCCCTTGACGTTAACTTAGAATAGAAAAAACTTTTAAGCATCTCAAATGACAGCCATCAAAGGATGGTGTTCTCTTTTTAAAATGCCAATTTTATCTTTAATACGATAAATAAAATAATGACTTTAGGTAACACACCATGAACTTGAAGGCAGAAAAAATACCTTGCTTAAATGAATTCTCTTGGGACGCACACATATCATGTATATCAGCAGCCATGTCACAATGTGTCTGGCATGTGGCAGATGCCTGGTCAATGGCAGTTATTAGTGTCAACTTTATCATTCTCTTGGATGATGCATTTCAAGGAACTATGAAAAATTGTTTTTTTAAAAAAATATGTGTATGAGTAATACAATTTTGCTAGGCTCTATGTTACCCAAATCCACCTGCCAGATGTCAGATGCCAGAGATGTGTTAGAGAGTCTTTTATCTTCCACGATGCACTTTTCCAGCAGTAGGTAAGTCATCTACAGATTTACATATGTAAATATGTAAATTTTGCCAAAATGAATGGTACTCTCATGAACAAAGTTTTCTAACTGGAAGGTCATATCTGTGATATTTATTATATATAAAACATGGTGCACAAAGAATAGGAGCAAAATAAAATGTTTTGTTTTGAAATTGAAGAGAATCGTTAAACTTGATAAAAAAAAAAAAAAACCAAGGTAAATCTAACAGACTTTGAGTTACAAAACCTTTAAAATAATTGAAATTTTAAATTCACTGTGGTTAGTATTCTTAAAGATTAATTCTCTAAATGACTAAATAAAGTGCATTTAAATGTAGTTCTGCTTTGTGACCCATTAGAAAGTCTAGATGGATCTGTAGATTTGCTGTTTTAACATATTTTAACATGTACATAATATACTACATATATGACTTGAACATTATTTATCTCTAGTGAAGAAGAAATGAGGTGTGTTTTTAGTTTCCTTAGATTTTCTTCTTCTTCTTTCTCTTAAAACTTTTAAAAAATTGGTCTATAATGTACTAATTATATGCTATATATATGCCATATATTGTATATGTGTATAGAAAAATGTACAAATGTACTATCTATGTACAATCTCAATTTATTATTATAAATAAGAACCTCAATATGTTATCATAATAATATTATCAATGTATTTCTTACATAAAAATCTGTATAACGATCATCCAGATCAAAAGAGAATATTGCCCCTACTAAGACTCCTCCCTATCTCTACCTTCCCTACAGGTAACTACTATCCTGACTTCTATCTAACTTGGCAGTTGAATTGTAACTATTTTTGAATGTCATATTAATGGAATCAGGCAGTATATACTTTTTTATGTCTAATTTCTTTTTCTTAACATTCTGTTTAAGGATTTGCCTATGCTGTTAGGTGTAACAGTTGTTTGTTCATTTTTACTGCTTTATAGTATTCCTCATACAACTATACCACAAAATATTTACCCATGCTAGTAGCAATGTCATTTGGTTATTTCCAACTTTAGGCATTATTAATAGTGCTGCTACAAGCATTTTTTGATGTGTCTTGGTGCACGAGTGCACATATTTCTCTTGTGTGTGTATATGCTTACAAGTTGAATTGTAGCATCATACACATGCACATATTAAATTCAGTAGCTAATGTCAGATGGTCTCCCAGAGAGGTTTGTGCCACATATTTGTTTTAAAGATGCTTTTATGTCTAATTGAACCATGGAGTATTATTTGGCTGTGTTTGGCATTCAGATAATGGTCCTTAATCTATTAGATGTAATAATGTAAAATTTTATTTGGTTTTATTTTTAACATTGTATAGATGATACCTTAAATTGTTCTACAGTTAGAAAGAAGTTTCTGTGGCATTCAGTATTTAAGATACAAAGGGCAAAAGATAATTTCTCTGTTAAATGTCGTATGCCATGCAGATGACAGGCCCTACTTTTTCTAAACAAACTAGTAGAGAACCTCCTGCTGATTGAAGTGCAACAAGAGTGGTGGTGTTTCTCAGTTGGATGCAAGTTTATATATCAGTTTCTATCATCTCTAGCCCAAATTTCCACTATAGTCGAAAGTCAGAAAAGCACAAAATACAAATGATGGTTTTAAATGTCCACAGCTGAAAAAGTAAGGAAAGTTAAGATGCATAGACAATCTCTAAGGTTTATGTGCTTCATTTCCAATTCCTAGAGCAGAAAAGAAATTCTTTGATTAGGAACAATGAGAAAGGTTCTAATTCTTAAAAATAATATCTTTCTTTGACATGCATACCAAAAGTAAAAAAAAAATAAGTAACTATTTTAAAATTCTACAGTGTTAGAGTAGGAGTTGGCAAGAATATGGTCCATAAAAATAATCATCAGAGATGGTGCACTTCATATTATATATTTAAAATGTTTAATGTTTCTCATGGTGAAATGCTTGTGGATATTATCTTACTGGGTAACATATTTTTATTTGTTTGCTTGTTTTGGAGTCGGAGTCTCACTTCGTCTCTCAGGCTGGAGTGCAGTGGCACACTGATGGCCACCCCAGCATCGATCTGCTGGGCTCCAGCGATCCTTCCGCCTCAGTCTTCCAAGGAGCCGGAACTACAGGCACGTGCTACCACACCCAGCTAATATTTTTGACTTATTGTAGAGACGAAGTCTCACCATGTTGCTCAGGCTGATCTCGAACCTGCTGGCTCAGGCAATCCTCTTCTGTATTCTTCATTTGTGCCTCCAAACAAGATTACCTGCATTTCTGAGCCTCTAAGTTTGTATCTTTTAGTTACTATAGTAACATTTTTACTGATAAATGGTCTGTATCGAGTTCAATTTCAGACAAAGTATTCTCAGTTAATGTAGGATAACAATAATTGGTTAATTTGGGATAAATTCTACTTATTATTTCAATAGATTTCTGAGTTATATTTCAAAGCACAAAGCCTAGATAGCTCTTCCTGTCAGAATGCAATGCCTGATATATTCATGATTGGAGTCTAATGGCAATATCTAACATTTAATATTTTGTCATCTTTATATCCTTACTTTGTCATAATCGTGTTATCAGCTCTATTTGTTAGATTTTATATTCTTTGTTTTAAAGATGGTGAGTTAATTAATTCCACCATGGTCAAATATCTAGTTAGTGGAGGGGGGTGCTGAGGTTTGAATACATGTCTGACTTCAAAGAATTATAAAAGTATTTAATTTAAAAATTAGAAATCCAAACCTAAATAGCATATATATTTTTTAGTTACGCTCTTTGATAATCAACTAAACCACAATATAGCACAGCATGCACAGAATAAAGGGCACCTTTCTTCTCCTCTGTACTCAGAAAATGTAACTCGGGAATTTTAGTGGCCCTCTAATGGACCATCAAAAGGCAACTTTTATATGGCTTCTTCTGATGCAGCTGAAATCTGGACAATGGAATGATGAAAAACTAAAGCTTGGAATGACTAAACACTGTTTCTGGTACTCAGTAAACACTTATGGAGAAATGAATAATCAACTATGAAAAGGTAGAACCTAAAATTAGACCGCCAACTGAAGTGGTGTAAGTGCAGAGGAAACAAACACAGCTCCAGGTTTTGCTAGGTATTCCAGGCCAGTGTGTAAGTTACACAGAATCCAAATGTAAGATAATGGGAAAGGTGGTATATAAATGAACTTTACATATCCAAATATCAAGTCAGTAGCTCTACTTGGATCCATAAAAGGTGTCTCAAGTTCAGTATGGCTAAAAAGCAGAACTCTTCACTCCTTGGTCCTTCCTTCCTGAAAAACCTTGCACCCCTCCCGATCCACTCCATCACACTCAGTGACATCACCATCCATGCAATTGTTTAAGACCAGAACCTGGGATCATTCGATTCACCTTCCCTAACTGCCTTAAATAAGGTTTCTCCTCTTTCCAGTACTACCAACACCTTCAATCTGTCAGTAAGTACTATCAATTGCATGTACCCAAAACATTCCATCCATGTCTGCTTTTCCCCATTTCCATGAAATCTACCCTATTAAAGCCACCATGACACCTGGGTTCCTACAGCCCCTTGTCTCCCTAATTCAGATATTGCACTAGAGAATAAATTCTCTATACAGTAGCCAAAAATATCTCTAAAATATAAGTCATAAGCAAGCCATCACTCCACTTAAACTCTATTAGAATAAAATTCAAATGTCTGTTCTGGTTTACAAAGTGCTGCACATTCTGGCCTCTGCCCACCTTGATAGCTTTCTTTCTTGAATAGACATTCTGTTTCTCTATCCCAGTCACACCAACATTTTTTTTTGCTCCTACAACATACTATGCTGGTTTCTTTTATTGTTTGTTTGTTTTTTCTTGACTACTTAATAGCTACCTAGTCATTTGTTATCACATTATTCTATTTATTCAAAAATTTTAAATAAAAAGTCAATCACACAGAAAAGTTTAAAGGACTCATTCAAATAAACTCTGTATACCCACCACCCAGATTCAATAATTAGTGACATTTGGCCATAGTTTCTTTATCTTTAAAAAGGGATTTCATACCATAGCCTGATGGCCATAGGTAGTTTTTCAAGAAGAGATGGGAATTCAACTGGTCTTTAAAGGATGAGTGTAAGATGATTATGTTGAAAAGGGGAAGGGGCATTACAACACATGCCTATTTAAGATAAACATTTTGTATTTTATCATATGTAAATGGTATATATGCCACTGATTGTAAATATAGCCTCCAAAATCTCAATCCCTTAGGCAAAAATATAATATAAACCACAGTAGGTTTAAAAATGATTTTCTCTTCATTGTCCTCCAATTCATTCAATAAGCTAAAATACATAACTAGCTTTGTCAATGGAACATTTACTTATTCTTTATGAACCATCACCTTGATGAACCCTCCCCTCAAAATACATAATATTCTTATCCTTCAGCGAGCAAACATTATTTGCATAGCATCTTTCCTTTAGGACAAAAATCTATTATCTCTAATAAGGTTAAGGTAAAAACTATAACTGGCTATTTCCCGTAAATATTCAAGAAAAAGGAAGTATGCCAAAAACAAACAAAAAGTCTTCTTTATATTCAAAATAAATGTACCGTTTATCTATAGGAGACTCCTTCATATGTCATTAATAATTACAACAATATTAATGATTCTGATTCCAAATTCAAGCAGTTTTGAAGAAATAAATTAAGGATGATGGCAGCATAGAGTTGAGGTTATTTGAGGAGAGGGTAAGAGGCTCTAAACAACTTAACAGATTCAATGTTATAATTGTATTCAAATCAGAACTGCGACTTTTAACAGTGGAGAGCATGTCACAAAAACAAGGACATTTTTAATCCACATTCTATTTTTAAGAATCCAGTTAAGTGCAAAATATAGCTCAAGAAATGTTAAATGGTTCTGCTGAAAAATAATAAAAACATATTCCCTAAGGGTAGTGGATGACCAAGTTTTGAACTACAATATTATCTTCGCTTTGCAGAAAGACAAGGTACAGTTTGGAATGGCATAAAATGATGAAAATTAATTCCGAGCATTTACAATGAGTCTGGAGTGGAAGTGAGCACAGGGTGAGGGATACAGCTGACAGTAGAGGAGCCTAGTGCCACACTTGTCCCTTTTCATACATTTTCTTTGTTCAACGACATTACCTAGTCTTATTCTTACAATTTTTGTATGTTACCAGACAAAACTTATGAAAAAAACAAAGAATGATAAAACCTTACGGCATTTAGAATATTCTACCTATCTTTTATTTCCATCCCTTTTTCAAAGATGAATTACCAGGCACGTGCAATAAAATGACCAAAAATACTTTTCAAAAAGAAACCAAATTTGTTGAAAAGCTTTCCTGCTGACCATGAAAGTCCTGAAGCAAATGGCACTAGGAAAAACAGAGGCTCTTAGAATGGAAGATTGTAAGAGTAATCCCTGGGAAGTTATTTTCTTTACTCAGTCTGGGTGCTGAGCCCATTACTACTGTTGCTTTTAGTGTTCAAAAAGACTCAGTGATGGGCAAGACACCTGTGCACAAAATATGAGCAATCGCCTTCTATCAGGTAGAGTCTAACCTAATTAAATGAAGGTCTGAGCAAACATAAAGGACAAGTCACAGCCATTTCATAAACGTGCAGAGGGCATGGGTGTGGGTGCATGGCTTCCAAATAAGATAGCCTTTCCTCGTGAGGAGCTTGTGTCTCATTTCTTACCCACTGTTCCCCAAGGAGCAGGGTCTTGGTACTATGAATGACTAGTCTCTGTGAGGTTTACCACCAAAATGATGGATGTGGTTAATTTCATACATTACTCTCCAGAAAGTGGTCCATGTGCCTTGGTAGCTAAAGGCTCTATTAGTGACAAAATAAAAAGAAAGAGAAGGAGAGAGGTAAAAAAGAATAGTGAGTGGATTTGCAAAGTAAAGTGAACAAGGTGAGATAGTCTCCACATAGATGATTGCGATTAAGAAAATGTCTGCTTTTCTCACAAATAAAATGTGCATATGAAAAGCGGGCCCGTGAATACATACAGACATGGGTATATATGTATGCCCAGGTAAAGGTATAGAAAAGAAAAATATATTAAGTAAAAAGGTCCTCAGGGCCGTGGACCAGTATGGTTGGTGGCCTGTTATGAACCAGGCTGCACGGCAGGGAGTGGCGTGGAGAGCTCTGTCTACTGTCAGATCAGCCAGTGTTAAATTTCACATAGGAGTGCGAACTTTATTGTGAACTGCACACGTGAGGGATCTAGGCTGCATTCCTTATGAGAATCTAATGCCTGAGATCCCCCCTCCCTAATACCACCCCTCCCTGCCTTCAATGGAAAAATTGTCTTTCACGAAATCAGTCCCGGGTGCCAAAAAGGTCGGGGACCTCTGCTTTAGACCATTTCCCTGCTCCACAGAACACCTACAACATTTTTTAGAGTTTTTTTGAGATTTCACCTCAGGGAAAACACATATTTAGACAAGTAGGAATGATGGATTGTATAAAGTATGTACTGCCATGACAAATAATAAAATAATAAACGATGACATTTCTCTCCCCGTATTCACCCTTGAATGCTTCTCCTTAGTTTGCCTCAATGTGAAATGTCATTCTACACCAGGAAGGGTAAAGTCAATTCCACATTATGACCTTAGAGTCACTTTTTCCCTATTCAAAGTAGGTGAAAGATATGTTGAATTTAAATACATCATGAAAGTTTTTAAATCCCTTTTCTCTTGAGGAGAGAATTTTCTAGATTAGTGAAAATTGATTTCCTCAAATCCACTACGTGTGTGAGCGTTTGCCATATGAAATTCTAATTATCAGAGCTGTATCCTCTATTTCACCTAAACCAAAGAGGAAGAAAAATTAAAGAAATAATGTATCCTTGCTCTTTTTTCATGCATGTTTGGTAGGGAATCTTTCAATGTGGTGGATTTCTGGGAGCAGATTGTCTTGGCTTCAGTGCCTGTATAATTATTACTTAGATTTAGAAAATATAAGTCAGTCCCTAGATGCATGCAGGATCACTCTGGTTCACCATTTAGAACTAACATCTTTGACTATAAAGAGACTTTTAAATATTTTAAACAAACCCCTTCAGTAGCCAGTTTAAATCTGATTTATTATTGTTGCCACACTGTTCCTGACAAAGAAACCTGCAATGATCCCCAACAGCTGCCGGTTAACAGGTGCTGCAGAATAAACACTGAAACACTGAACCATAAGCTGGAATCAATTTTGTCTCCTTCACTGTTATGAGCAAGAAAGCAGAACAACTGGAGCGTTTTTAATCTTCCTTTAATATCTTTCAAAAACAGAGGTGGGAAACAGGACCCCACCATACAATTAAGAAAGCATATTCCCTTCATGAAAATTGTTCTCCAGAGTCGTGCATTTTATGAGTTACATATGAAACTTACAGGGAAGGTCATCTTCTGAAATCGGAACACAGCTGGTAGGCAGTACGAATCATCATATATATATATATATATATATATATATTCATTCTGCCTGACATATCATATTCAAGGATTTAAATTTTTAAAAGTGCTCATTTGCAAACTATGAACGTATCAAGGCAATTTCAATGGCTTTTGTCCTCTGGCCCTGAATCTACACTCATAGTCTTCTTCTTCTAACTGCTTCTATCTTTTGAAAATGAGCATTTGAGAAACCACAAAGGGTCATATATTTAATTAACAACTCTACACTTTTTCAAAAAATGGTTTCTTTGTTTTTTAAAGACCCATTCTAATTTCTACTTTCATCCTGAATTTTTGGATGAAGTATATTGTGATTTTTAAAAATAATTATTCTAATTAGAAAAAAAACCTGAGGAATATTTGTCAAAATTTTGAGGTTTTTGAAAAAACTAGTGATAAAAACTCAGTTTTTAAAGAAACTGAACCATAATTCCAAAGTGCTTGAAAGAAAAAAGAAAGTTCCAAATACTTACTTGAGAGATTGTCTGGGTGGGAATATAACTAATTTCTACAAAGTGGCTCGAGTATTTTATAGATTTTCTTTTACACTAAATGGTTCTTAGTTTGACCAAAGATTTAATATCTATACTCTCCAAAGACACCCAAGAAAGAGGGTCATTTCCCCATGACTACCAGATGAAACCCAATGACAAAATGCCTTTCAATTAATTATATTTCTTAGAGATACTGGTATGTTTAATATGAATGAAGATATTCTCCTGTAAGAAAGTTATTGTTTTATAGCCAGAAGTGCTAAAATCCGCCGTTTCTATCTAGGTCTTTGAATTATGCATGCCAAAAGAAAAATCACAGACCACACTGCAGTAAGCACACTACATCCTGGGTACAATATGTATTTGTGGTCCCTAAAATGTTTTCCAGAAGATTAAGTTGATTCTGTGTGAATCATTTGGAAAATTCCTGCAAATGATTCTATCCAAAAAGTAATCTCTCATCCTGCCAAAGTTCCTGGCAATGTTCTGATCCTGATTGTATCACCATTTCAGGAATATTTAAAGAGATAGAAAAAACTGAAAGGATTAGATATTCTTGAGCATAAATTTTTGTCAACATTCCTTTAGTTGTGGAAATAGATTTTTTTGCATCAATATTTAATAAAAGAGCAAAAACTCAGTAAAACAACTGCTTAGATAGGAGATTCTATAGTATACTAATGAAGGATTTATCTTTTGGTTTCATGTTAACTGGGATCAAATCCCAGGAAATCGCTTAGTCTCTCACTGGTAAAATAAGAACAGCAATATGTCCACTCTCTCAGGGTCATGATTAAATTTGAAAATACATGTAAATTACCTAGCAGTGACGGGACTACTCTCTTTCTCTTGTGTAATAATAACATGTGGCTTTGTGTCTTAATTTTCAGTACCAGAAGAAAATGAACACTTCTTACCTTCACTCACTTTGAACTTTTTTTTTTTTAGGTTCAGCAGCCCTATATTACCTTCTACCCCAAAGGAGTAATCTAAAGATCAAAAAGATGGACAGCAACGCTTACGTCAGTAAATGCACCCAGGGTTTCTGCAAGGTTTGGCACAAAGATTAATACCAGCCTCTGAGGTAGCAGCAGTACCCCATCGTGCAGTTAATGACACCATGCACAAGAGCAAAATAAGCATGTTGTCATCGTCCTCCATGATTTCAATACTGAACTACCCTGTGTGGTGAACATTGATTCTTTCTTTCAAATTGCACAGCTACTCAAATGGTGAAGGAAGTTTCTCGAGGATGTATTTCATTAGTTTTAAAACTGCCCGTAAAATCTGATAATTTGTGTCAGTGTCGCTGCTGGGAAGCCAATAAAGCCCACATACCATAGCAGGTTGCATGAAACGCCAGCGGGATCTCCATCATTGGATGAATCAACTACACCCCAAAGGCAAACTAATCAACACAGACCATTTTACTGACAATACACTCTGTTCCCGTACTTCAGAAAGGCAATTTAGGTATGCTTGATGTGTAACATACAAAAAAAATGGCAGCCTAAGATGGGAGAAGCAGGACTTTGATATTTCTGACTATTTCTCCATCAGAACAAAGAGGCGCCTTTGACTAAATCTCCATCACCAAATAAAATATTTGACGAGTTATTCATGCAGTATTTACACAAACATGGCGATGCTTTGCTTTAATCCCATTTGGGCCCACACATCTTAATCAAATTGCCTGGATCAGCCATTTCATTTGAAAAAAGGGTGTATTTTAAATAGATTTCAGTGCCATAGAGGATTTCATTTTTGAAAGCAATTTAGCATGGGTACATGAGTAGCATCTAGAATCCTCAATTCACTTAATATTTATTAAAAGCCTACTATGTACCAGGCATACAATCTATTTGCCAAACACGATGTGGTGCTCAGGGGATGCCCAGATGACAGACATAGTCCCTGTTTCCCAGCATCTCACTCCACAGTGGAGGACACACAGCAGTGCTGCCAAGAGGTACTTAGAATCCCTCATATTTCCCCTTCTCCAATAATCTCCCTGAGCCTCTCTAAATCCATCTTAAACAGATATAATCTAAGTAAAACATTGCTCTGCCAATGTAGCTTAGAGACAAGTCTTCTTGGCCCCCTTCCACCAGATTGCTTCCCCTACGCCTTCTGCCTAGCTACTCAGGAGCCATGAAGGGGAACAGGCACATAAAGCTTCCGTGGAAACACTGTGTAATAATATATGCTCAAAGACCTTTGTAAGCACAAAGGAGTGGTTGTTCAGGGATCAGGATGTCAGGGATAGTTTCAGGAAATTCTTAAAAGGTGAGGACATATGGCCTATGCAAACAAGGTGAGGTGTAGGAGAAGGGCAAAGGGACAGCCCGCGGGAAAACATGCAAGTACCCTGCCCAGCCACTGCAGAGTCCAGCATGATAGCAGCACAGTTGTCAGCGGGAGGTCAAGGATCAGGTTGAACTGATGACAGAGACCCGATGATAAAGGGGATGGCTGCCTTTACACATGTCCATACAATTTTATATTGAAGACCATGACGTTCCCTGGGAAAGTATTAAGCAGGAATGGTGGGAGAATGGGAAGACAGAGTGAGAAGAGCGGAGCAGATGACTAACTGAAAATGCAATCAAGAAGCAAAATGTTTACCTTCTGCAGGAAGGCACTGGCTGTAGGATTGGAGAGAGGCAGTACCAGCAGGACTAGGTGGCTGAGTAGCCGGCAACTGTAAAGTGGGTTCCACAACGTGGCTTGTGGTGTGGGTAGATGGGCAAATGGGACACCATTCACTAATTACGGAAATAAAGAGATGAGAGTCCCCAGCCTTTAAGATCGAGGCAAGTGTGTTTAAATTGGCAAAATAAAGTTGGGATTATCACCCATTTCTTCAATGCTAGATTTAAATCAATTTAAATAAAAATTCTAAAAGTTATGGACACAAATTAAAAGATATTAAGCTATTGGTCAGCACCTTAAGATTCATATTGAAATGTAAACAATTGGGCAAAAATACAGCATTTTTTACACAGCATGTGTTAATAAACACCAAATGAAATGTTGCTTGATCCCAATTGCGTATGATGACATCTTAAGCACTTATTAAGTTGGTTCTTGCCTGTCATATTTGTAGCTAACATTATTTATTTAATTATAGATTTATTGAATACTGATGGGATATTATGATAAACTGTGTAACAGTGAAACTGATAGACTCTTTTCATCTTTGGGGGGTTTGTTGTTGTGGTTTACCAAAAAATAAGGTTAATTATATCAAGCATACATAAATTTTATTTCAAAACACAACAAATCTCAAACAGATAGTTCTGAAAAAGGAGGATAACAAAGAAGAAAACTTCAAAATATTAGTTACCCAAACAAAAGAAAATAATAATACTGGAGTATATAGGCAGGTAGGCAAATGAATAAAAAGACAGAAAAACCAAAAACTGTGTGTGTGTGTGTGTGTATACAGTATATATCTATAGTATAGTCTATAGTATACATACATATATACACATATATACATATGTATCTAAAAGTGTATTTATATCATAGATATAACAAAAATTACATATATGTATATATATTTACACACATATATTTTCCTCTCAAGTAGAGAAAGCTTTGGGTTAATCTGCAGAGTTTTAGAATAATTGGAAAACTTTTCCAGAATGAAAATATTGTGACTTATTCCCTCAATATCAATTTATCAGTTTTTATGTGTTCAGCTTAGAATCTGGAATTTGATTAAAATTTTACAATAACTATTAAATCACTGAAGATATTTGAAAGTAATAAAGAAATCAAATGTTATCAATACCCATCAATTTGGTAAAATACTAGTATTACAATGTTTTTAAAAAGAAAGTTTTATTTGATATTACTTTATAATAAAAAGCATAATGACCATGTTAGCAAATCATTTCTTTTAAAGTCCTAGGATGAGATATTAGAGTGGTTTGAGAATGCAGCAATCATTATCCACCTTTCCTCCTATGAAAAGAGATATGAATATTTAAAAATCAATAACGAAGAGAGAAAGAACAGAAAGAAGAAAGGAAGGAGGAGAGGGAGGGAGGAAAAGAGAGGAAGGATTTAAAATTTCTGCCTTATACAAATCTAACCTCAATGACTGGTAAAGAAAACTGACAATACACAAATAAACTCTGGAAAAGAAACCTTAACATTTTTCAAAAAAAAAAAGACAAGAAAAAGAAAAGAGCGAGCAGGAGAGAGAAGACAGAAAACCATAACTTGTAGACCTTTTATTCAAAATAAAACACACTAGAGTAAGTAAAATTTTTCTTTCCAGTGTATTTTTTCTTTCCAAACTAAATGTCTGAAAACTTAGAAGATGTTTTATGAAAGTTTTAAATGTTAGTGAAGAATCTGATAATTCCATGAGGTTTTACTTGAAAATTTGGTTCACATAAATTGAAAGTAGGATGAAATAGTTATTGTCAACAAGCGCTAACTATAAATATATCCTGAAATGTGTTTTATAAAAAAAGGTGTTAAAACTGTTTAATAGAATATAACGAAGAATCAAGGAGATATTAATTAATAGTTTTTATAATTTGACAATAATTAGAAAGTGTCAAAATATGAGCCTATGCTATAATGTACTAGCATATAACAAAAGGAATTGGAAATAGGGCCAGAAAATAAGAAAAAATTACATTGTTCTTAGTTTGCAAATTAAAATTAAAGTAAGAAAATCAAGAAATTAAGTTTAAATGTATTGAATCAATTTACGTTAATATATATTTACCGAGAAGGCAATGTTAGGTCTGATGATTTAACAGGCCACAAAACAAAAACCATCCCTGACCTTATGTAAATACATCCTTGCTAAATTACCCAGAAATACATACAGGTGCAAGTCAGTGGGTCCTGAGACATGATTTTATTTGAAAGAAAATGACATCCATCATCATACCCCTGATTTAAAAGCAATATTCTAAGGACTTGGAGATAAGTTGTATGTTGACTTTGCTCCTTTGTGATGCTGCCTCCTAATCAATTCTTTCCTTTTCTTTAGAAATCTACGTTTCCCCATAAGACCATCTTCCAGTCATTATTAAAGACAGTTCTGGCTCACCATCTTCCTTCCTACCTTTCCTCTGTAACTGTGAGATCTACCAATGTGACTTATCCAGTGTTCAGGCCCTTGGCTTCGTCATCAACCTCTTTTCCTTCCCTTGACTTCCTCATCAACCTCTTTTTCTGCACTCTGTCCCAGGGACCCACTCTCATGGCTCTTCCCTCCGCCTGAAATTCACCACCTCATCCCCACCGCCCCACCTCACTCATCCTTTCAGCTCTCTCCCTTTGGGACCTCGCTACAACTCAGGGTGCTTTCTTCCAGCCATCACCTTCTCCCTCCTTCCTGGCTTAATGATTCCAGGATCCATCATTAACATCACTTCATTACAAACCGCAACTATTTTTTTCTTCTGAGAAAACAGCTTCATTCATTTGCTTAAAGCACACCAGAAAATCTGAACTGCTTATCACAGGTTATGAACTCTTTTTTTTTTTTTGAGTTGGAGTCTCACTCTGTCGCCCAGACTGGAGTGCAGTGGCCGCTCCCGGCCACCGCAGCCTCGACCTGCTGGGCTCCGGCGATCCTTCCGCCTCCGCCTTCCAAGTAGCTGGAACTACAGGCGCGCACTACCACGTCCGGCTCATTTTTGATTTATTGTAGAGATGAGGTCTCGCTTGCCCAGGCGGGTCTCGAACCCGCGGGCTCAGGCAATCCACTCACCTCAGCCTCCCAAAGGCGCGGGATTACAGGCTGAGCCACCAAGCCCGGCTAGGTATGAACTCTTGAAAAGCCAGCTGGTGTCTTCAGTTCCAACCTTGACTCCTATGATTCTTCGCCTCCCTACTTCACTCTAGACTTGCAGGCCATCCCATGTCTTGCTCACCAAGCCCTTCCCACCATTGTGTCTTCCTGCATTTCCCTCACTCTGTTTGATGTGCTTTTTTCTCCCAACTCTTTCACATGCCAGACTCTTTTTCATCCTTCTGTCTCAGGTGCAGTGTCACCTCCACACACAGCCTTCTCGATCGTTTCATCTAAAATAACCTGACACAACTACTTTCTATTGTGTCACCTTGTTCATTCTCTTCATAGCACTTGCCACATATATAATTATATTGCTTGGCTACTTACTGGCTGCCTCCTGCATTAGATTTATAAGTTCCATGAAGCCAAAGGCCTTCAATATTTTGTTCCTGTTTATATATCAGTAAAGAATGCATTCATATACAAATCATTAGAGTAAATGAAAAGGAAGTAAGAGGAGACTAAGGTTTAATTATATACCTGTCAAAAAATCTAAAAGCAATAAAGAAAAAGTTCAGGATTTATTTAGTAATTTATACCAACAAAACCAGTATTACCCAGTCTATTAATTATATCCGTGGTTTATTTTACTTAAGAATGAGAAACTAAGCCACATAAATGCTCATCTATACAAAAAGCTGGTTTTAATGATGTGAAAAATTTACTAATTAAAAATAAAAACAAATCAGTCAAATGAATTGAGTTTAAATACCACGTTACCTAATAGCACATGTTAGGTAACGTGGTATTTAAACTCAATTGTTAAGACCAAATTCTAAGTAGCATTATAGATAGAACCCAGAAATTCATCTACAGGAGAATTAAAATTAAATTATCAAATAACAAAAATACTGCAAACTATAATATTTATAAAGAATTCTAATATTCATTAAATATTAAGTAATTAAATGTGTCACTGAAGAGTCACAAATCTAAAGAATCATGGGATTTCTTTGCTAAATATCTGTTTTTATCAAACCTCTCAAATTCATTTTAAAGAAATCGTCTTTACCCTCCCAGGTATACATAGAATTATGCTAAATATGATAGAACTGATGTTAATTAGCGATATTATCTGACATATAACATCTATGAAAATTTTCATGCACAAAATAATCTCTACTGACTATATAATTCAATGTATGTTTAAAGTTCTTAATTTTCTCTGCCCAGAACATCAAACCCATGAGCATAATTTTTCATCATCTCTAAATTACCACACAGTAAAAAGATTATATTAGATATATGATCAAGATTCCTGTAATAACAACTATTTTTAAAATAACCTTGATAAAATATATAGTAGAAGTTTTATTCAATTTAACCTTTCGTTTTAAAGATGAAACTAAGAGATTCACTCTAATGTGACAATATAAAGAAATGAGAAAAAGCACTCAACATCTAAATATTGATTCAAACTACTGTAAGGGACTCAAAAGTGTTTCTGACTCTAACTGAATCTGATTCTATCCCTTCGGCATTGCCAAACAGGGATGTGTATGTGATACCGTGGAGATCAAAGAACCCATCTACTCTCCAGGAATGGTCACCACGATCTTGGTGTGAGATACTGAAAACATCCTCATTCACACATTTGCAACCATTTAGCTAGCTGTAAACTGCCTAAGCTAGTACAACAAGGTGTACCCTCAAATTCTCAAGTCCTTCCTTTCTCTTCTTACGTGGCCTTCTCACCAAACTATAGGTAGGTGTATAATCATTCCACAAAGATTCCTAATCCAACCTTTTGATTAAAACCATCAATTTTCAGCAGCTTCAGCAATCACAATCTATTATGCATCGTTCCTAAAGCTCTTTTGTTATACACATCTAATTCTTTGATTTGTGGCATTGAATAACATTTAACTCTTAAAATTGGATTCACAAAGCCATAGCAGTTATCAAGTGTAAAACTCTCACTTGAAATTAATATGCTACCGGTTCTTTAACATCAAAGTGTATTGTTCAAGCTGATTAGTCTTTAATTCAAATATCTACATTTTTGACATTTAATATCTCCCTGGATTTAAGAACCCTATTAATTTTTTTCTGCATCTATTAATTATAATAATTAAATGAGAAAAACCAGGTGGAACTAAGAGACTATTCCTTTCTTTCATTGATTTCTGGCTTCAGAAACACTGCATTTCTCTCTCTCTCTCTCTATCTTCTCTCTCTCTCTCTCTCTCTCTGCCTTTCATGCACACACACAGGCAAGTAGTCTACAGCCTATTTTTAAAAAATATTCTTTTTGCATCTATAAAGGCTACGTATTTTCTCTGATGTACCCACAACAGTCAACCATAATAATCTATGTATTAGGACTATGTTAATTTTCAAAAACTGGGAAGCAAGGATTCAGGCAGAGTGTCTTTC
>CAUYQG010181443.1:0-30008 GCA_963574415.1 Tarsius wallacei
GATTCCAGCACTGTAGGAAGGCAGCGCATGGGGTGGAGTGCGGCCTGCCAGGGGCTCTTCCAAAGGGAGGAGGAGGCAGTGGCCAACACAAAGGTCTGGTGAGTGCCATCTTTGTCCTGGAGACGCGCAGTGGGGGACATGGGCTTTCTTGCAGGCGGGGACCTACAGATAGGTGTATAGCCCACAGGGGCCTTGTAGGATGAGGCGGGAAAGGATGGGGGAGGATTCAGAGGATGTGACCTGGGAGTTGGCTGCAGGCTGGAAAGGGTGCAGCGCCCAGTCCTCCAGGCACCCAAAGGAGACTGGCGCCTTTGTTAGGACATCTGTCTTTGTGAGGAAAATCGTTGTCTTGGAAGGTTGAAGCCAGATTTCGTAGGACTTGGACATTTGCGTATGTTCTTTTGGTAGATGTAGACCTCCACCCGATGAGGGGTCATAAGGAGTAAATGAACTCACTCATGTAGATCTCCCAGGACAGCGCCTGACACAGGGTGAAGCCACGTTGATGTGAGCCCCAGGCAACACCAGGCCACTGTCACCCACCAGACCTTTGTGTTGGCCACTGCCTCCTCCTCCCTTTGGAAGAGCCCCTGGCAGGCCGCACTCCACCCCATGCGCTGCCTTCCTACAGTGCTGGAATCCAGCCTGTCCCACCCTGGGCCGCAGAGTGTGCAGTTGAGTAAACATCACGTGCACCCCTGTCACAGCAACTGGAATTCAGCTTTGAGCAGGGGGGTGGGTGTGGCTTGCAGGGAATGTGTGGGAGGTGGCGGTTTGGCACTTGATAGCGGAGGCAGGTTCAGAAACAGGGTGGGGTGGTGGAGAAGAGGAGCCGTGAGTGGGTGAAGTGGCGGTTGCCGCCAGACGTGCTTGGCCTCGGCCTGTCCCTGCAGGCCCTTGGTTCCTGGGTGAAGTCCCTGGGCAACGCGGGTGTGGGTGAAGCTGTGTGTCGCTCAGGCTCAGAACAGCACACTCCAGCGTGTTTGGGGGGCTGCTGCTGGGTTGTCTCTGGATGAAAGGCCGTGTATCCCAGGCTTCTAGGTGCCTCTTGCTGTGTTCCAGTGGCCCAGGGCCATTTTCAGTTATCTTCTTAAGTTGTGTTTTATCCATTGACTAAATAACTATTCCCTGTAGGTCTAGAACTTTCCTGGTCCTCTGCTATGGCAGGAAGCCTGCAGCAATGATTATTTGGACCTCAGAAAATCTCGTTTCCAACTCATACTTGTGAGTCCAGTTCATGCTGACCAGAGGCACTACAGGGAAGGTGGAGTGTGGGGAGCAAGGCCAGCGAGATGCTCCTGCCTGCACCAGGCCCACAACGCTGGGAGAACAGTCAGCCGCAGAGAGGCGCTGAGCCTGTGGGGGTGGGCAGTGAATCGGGGGTGGATACACCACACAGACAGGAGTGTGGCCCCGGGGGTTATACTCTAGGCTATTTCCACACTCTGTGGATTCCCGTGGGGTGCTGGGCGGGGTGTGGGGTCCGTGAAGCTTGCTATGCTATTTCCTGCAAACAGGGTCATCCGGAGGGAGGGGGTGCTGGTGTCACAGTGAGCAGATCAGTGGGGCAGAGGGCCCCAGGCCCAGTGAGGAAGCAGCACTGTGGAGAGGAACGCTGACCTTAGAGAAATAGGAGCAGCAGAACGTGGGAGTGTTAGGAAATGGGTAGCACTGTGGGCTCGCGAGGGTCCCCGCAGCATGCTGGGGCCTGCTCCTGTGTTCCTCTGACCCTGGGACACCGATGGGGTGGCCTGGTGGCGAAGGTGCTAGGTTACAGATCTTACCACCTGACCTGGGTTAGAGCAACTGTGAAGTGAGCATGGCGGGTGGACTGCTGGCTTCACAGGGGAGATCCCAGGTCCATGGGCTCACGTGGGTGGCTGCAGGAAGGAAGTCACACTTGAACTTGAGGCTTGAGCCGAGTTTGCATCAGGAACAAAAGGCTGTGATGATGTGGGGTACTCCCGCATGAAGGGACTAACCCCTCTCTTCTTGGGGGTCTTCTGGACTACCACAGTCCATTTGGGCTGCTGTAGCAAAGTACCACAGACTGGGTAACTTATCAGCAACAGAAATTTATCTCTCACCGTTCTGGAAGCTGGAAGTACAAGATCGAGGCTCAGCAGATTTGGGGTCTGGTGAGGGCCGTTTCCTGTTCATGTATGGCATTTCTAGCTGTGTCCTCAAGTGGCAGAAAGGGTGGAGGAGCTCTCTGGGGCTTCACTTATAAGGGAGCTAATTTCATTTCTGAGGTTCACGCTCATGAGGTAATAACTTCTCAAGACCTCCCCTCTTCATACAGTTACCCCAGGGGATTGGGTTTCAACATGTGTGAGTTTTGTGCTAGGCCTCTGGCATCTCTGTATCCCCTAGACAGTGCCTCCCTTCCTCTCTCTACTTACTCGGGTTTCAGGAAAGATAATGTGTGCTCAGGTACCCACCCCCTGCCCCCTCGCGCCTCGTCTCAGTGGGGGCACCTCTCCCTCTGGCCTCGGAGATCATGGCATCGGGCCGTACCCCAGAGAATCATGTCCTTCTGGCCTTGTCTGCTGTCTTCCCCACAGGCCTGTTCTCTCTGAGCCTTCCTGGGTGACCTCCAGGCTGTCCTGGGCTGGTGTTCTCCAGGCCTCTGTCTCCTCCTGATTTCTGACTCCCTCTCTGCCTCTAACCTGGCACTTACTTGCTTTGAATTCAGACCATTGTGTCCCCAGCCAACTAAAACCCACCAGCCACCCCATGCTGCCCCAAGCGATCCTGCCATCTGTTCCTAAGCCCGCTGGTATCTAGGACTGCCCACCCACCCCATCCCTGAACTCTAAACACACTGGACAGCCCCCTGCCCCACATCTCATCAGCTGTGCAGACTTGACACTCACTGAGTCCTGCCTCTGGCCACCACAGTGACACCTCCACAGTCCCCTCCTTCTTGCTGGACACTGCTGGACCCTCTAAACTGTCCTTCATGCAGTGCAGCCTGAAATCCACCTCCGGTCAGTTTCCCAGCTGCAGCCCTGCCTCCATGGGAGCAAGTCCAAGCTCCTGGGCTCGGCATACGAGTCCTTGTGTTCCTACTCCCCCATCATCCAGCTCCAGGGACCCTGCGCTGGTGATCACGCTTGGCCCCATCCCCTGGTCCCTCTCTCGTCTCCTCTGTTTTGCTAACACCACCCACCCATATCAGACCTGGTGTGTGCTGTGCCTTCCCCGAGGCTGGCTCTGTCATCTGCCATGGACAGCCAGTTTGCACCTGGAGGCAGGGCCGTTCTTACTTATCATAGACCCTAATGTCTGTCATGGTGGTCCTCAGAGGAGATGGATGCTCAGTAAACATCTGAAAAACTCAAGAGAAGTGGTAGTGGCTTGCAACTGCTCAATGCCACCAGGGACCTGCCCTGTGCCCAGTGTCTGCATCATCCCCTCTTATAGACCCCCCTTAAAGCCTGGGGCTGAGGCAGAGCCCACTGGCCACATCCTCAGCAAGTGGGCTTGACTGGGGTCTCTGAAAACCGTTAAGACAGTGCCAGTCGTTCCCCAGGAACTGCCAGCTCCCCTGAGAGTGGGGATGGCCACTGGCTGTGGCAAGTGGAAATGATGCTGTGGTAATGTGTATCCTGAGTACATGGACATTGAAGCTGAAGCCAAGTGTGTCTGAAGTTTAAGAGCCTGACTGTTCGGGGATTTAGGCATTAGGTTTAGAGGGACTGTTTTATACTGTGGGGCACCTAGTCCAGGAATTATTTGTTTCCATTAGAATGCCAGCAAGTGCCCATCCAAAGAGGACTGAATTTTTAAAAATGTGGTACATGTACACGATGGAATATTACGCAGCCATAAAGAAGAACAAAATCATGAACTTCACAGCAACCTGGATGGACTTAGAGCCTATAATACTGAGTGATCTTTCACAGAAACAAAGAACTGAATGTCAGTTGTTCTCACTCATAAGCAGACCTTGAACAATTATCGTAATACTATAAGAAAAGGATTGGCAGTAGCAGGAAACTGCCAGGAGGGAGGCGGGGAAGTGGGATTGGCAGTAGTGGAAGTCTGCCTGGGGAAGGGGGGTACACCTCATCAACAAGGGTGCCTGCATTATGAACATCTGTGTACCTAACTCTGAATTGTACCCCACACCTTTAAAATAAAAAAATTAAAAGTTAAAAAGAAAAAGAATGTCAGCAAGTAGGAGATTCCAGATCTTTTCACAGGAGATACTTTGATAAAATAATTTCCTTCCTGTACCTTTATTCATTCCTCACATGGAATATTTTTAGGGCTGCATTATGATTTGATTAATGCTTCCTGTGTTTATGCTTCCTCTCTGTACATGCAACACTTATTTTCTATGGTGTTATCAGATGGGAAGAGGAAGATGTGAGTGACAGCTGAAAAGCGTATTTTTCCATCACAGAGGGTCATTTTTCCTTGCACTGTTCGTAGAAGTGATTAGCTAGGAGGTTTAGTTGCATTATCTATGTCTAAGGAGCCAGTAGTTTGATCCTGTTTCATTTCACTTGTCCCATAACAGAATACCACAGAATGGGCCTTGATTTCAGCTTAGACAACTGAAGGCTATTCTCACACCCTTTTGGAGGCTGGAAATTGGCTTCCAAGTATTGCGGGACTGGTTCCTTCTGAGACCTCTCTCTTTGGCTTGTAGATGGTTGTCTGCTTTCTCTGTCTTTCCTCTGGGTGTGTCTGCATCCTAATCTCCTCTTCTTTTAAGGACACCTGTTGTATTTCACTTGGGCCCACCCTAGTGGCCTCATTTTAGTTCACTTTGTAAAGACCCCGTCTCCAAATGTGGTCATACTCCAGAGGTACTGAGAGCTTCGCTCTGTGAGTTTTGGAAGGACAAACTTCAGCCCATGACACCTCTATTCATTAACTAAACCTATTGTAGGATGTTTAGTAAGGTTAACAGTGGAGGCAAGTACTCGGGTCACCCGGCCCCATTGCCTGGGGTTTGTCACCACATTCATGAACATGCACAACGCGTGGCCTGTAGTGGGTGATGCAGCGGATGTGGGAGTGAGCAGTGCACAGACCCTGCTCCCAAGGCTTTAGGGTCCAGTCTCCCAGCGAGGTGAGCAGGCAGGTAGCTCCAGGGCCAGTGGAGTGTGTTGGAGGATGCACAGAAACACTCGTTGAAGGTTTGGGGGAAGAGACAGTTTCTGGTGTGTCAGAGAAGGAGCAGCTTCAAGCCAGAGCTGCCAGCAAGGAATGTCAGCCTGGAGGGCAGAAGCTGAAGGTGCCACCGCTGACACTCTGGCCAGTCTGTGGAGTCTGTGCTGTGCTGAAGCTCAAAAATTCCACTGCTGTTGGATGTGCCTGGAAGCGATCTCAGAGACTCATACAGGAAGAAACTGCCAGAGTGTGTTTCTTGTCACTGATGTGAGCCTCCTCCTTCCTGCTGTTCACTCTGCTTCTGGGTGTCCTGAGGGTTTGCAGGACAGGAGCAGCACCAAGTTCCTCCTCTCCAGCCTCGCCCATCTCCCCATGAACCAGACCGCCACACAGCACATGCAGCCCATGCAGCCTTTGCCTTGCCCCTCCTTCAGTTTTGGCCTGCTGCTGCCTGATGTACTGCTTTGCAAGGTCAGTGGGCAGACCTCAGGCTGAGGAGGGTTGCTGGGAGGAAGAGGCCCAAGGCCTTTTCTGTGTAACCTTCAAGTGTACCCGGGGACTCGTTTCTTTTGGCCCTGATTGTGACTTGGAAAGGAGCCTTAGGGGCAGAAATACCTGTGTGGATTCACACCTGCAGGGCTACAGACGCCTCGGGAAGCTCTCTCTGGGTGTTTTCTTAGGCTGTCTCTGAGCTTTTGAAGGTGAAAGTCGTTCCCTGGGCTTGGCTCACCATCCTTCCTCATCTTCTTTCAAAAAGAAGGATATTCTCTTCGGTTTTTCCCCTCCTTGATTCTAGTAAATGCCTGCCATGTCTGCAGACGCATTTGCCTATCTCTGCTCATGAGGGATTCTGCATTGAGACATGTTGGCAAAGATAACAGGGGTCAAGTTCACAGAGATGGAAGGGCCAGAGTCGGGTCTGACTGGGGAAAGTACCATTTGCTTTTCCTTCCACTCCACGGACTAAGATGGCACTGTTGCAGGTGACGGCAAAGTTGATGTTGACCCTCCGTATACCTCCTTCTCTACAGGGGCGGCCCATCCCCGCTCAGTCCCTCCCAGCTGCACACATGACCCGCCCCATCTTTGCAATGTGTTGTTCACAAAAGGTCAGATTCTTAAGCCCACTCCTTTCAAAAGGGCAGGACCTCGAGAGGCTCAGTCAACACGAGGCTGTCAAGTAGGAGGCAGTGCCTTGGTGAGGGCAGCCCAGTCATTATGTAACCCGCTCAGGAATTCACACGGGCAGCAGGCCTGTCAGCAGTCTGGCGGGGCTCCAGGGGCCTGATGCAGCTTGCTCCCTCCCTGGTCTTGGGCTCTTGGGTCCAGTGCTTGTAAACACTTTTCTCTCTGGCATGCTTCATCTTGTTGCCACTGCTTGGACAAACCCACGGCCACTTGTGTTTTGTGTTTACGGTTGCTGGCTCTGTGACCTTGCTCCAGTGACCGGACCTGTATACAAAGGTCATGCCTCCTCAAGACGTTTTCACAAATAGCAGTATCATATATTGTTTCTAACTGATGGCACTTGCGTGAGACCGAGGAAAATGAAAGTGTTCTTCTGAGACTTCGCCCCAGGAGATGTCTGTACAGAGCTCTGTTTTACCCATCACAGATTTATTTAGTGACTGTCTTTCTACTGTGAATCTTCTAAACCTGGGATGGGTCTTAATCCTGCTTTCTGGCATCTCAGCATGGTGGACTTAGTGGTGTTTTCATTCGCAGCCGGTATCTGCTTACCTTTCAGTTGTCTCAGGTCATGAATTACAATATTATAGCCATCTGAAATCATTTTCAGCGCTGGCTGAAATCATGGTTAATGTGGGCCCTGCATGACATGTTTTTGACCCATGAGGCTTAGCCGCTAAACTTTTTAACCTCCAAGTTTGTGTTTATAACTCTTTTTCTGATTCTCTGAGACTCATGTAGACAGTCAGCAGGGCGACCAACAAAGCGTTGGAGGAAAGTGTGACTCCTTCTGTTGGGGGTGCTTTGAGAGTTCTTCTATTTTGCTTAGAAAATTTAGAAGTTGAATGTGACTAGGAGATGTCCTTAACAACAGCTGACATGGGGGAGGAAGGCAGGGACCGATCACACTTGAAGGCTAACTTCTTAATCAGGGGCAGGCGTTCCTAGGACTGCTGCCTTAAACCTTAACTCTCTTGACCAAGGTGCTTGTTTTTTTCTCTTGTTGATGAAGAGTTTGAAATAAAAACACTCCCATGTGGCTTAATGGTTAAGCAAATCTATTAGCATATCAGCTATCTTTAAACACCAGATTGATTGATACATTTGAAAATTCCTTATCCTGCCTTCAACTTTGTGTACCCCGGGAGCAAACACCGTCAAAACAGGACTTAGTTCCTGGTCCAGTCAATCAAGGTCATGGGCATATTTTTACACAACTATTAGAAATTTAATGTTGGGCCAAAGTTTCCGAATTGCTTCATCAGACTAAAGAGAGCAAGAATGCTTATAGGCCTTCCCACCGAGATCATTACTCACCCCACCCAACAGTGCTTGTACCAAGGACTCTTTCTAGAAGCTTATACCCTTTAAATAATATGTACATCTATTGTTGGACTTAAAAATTGTAATTATTTATGGTAGTTCTCATTTAATCTTTTTAACAAAACAGTGAAGTCAATATTATAATGTCTGTTTTGCAGTTAGAGATATAAAGTCCGAAGAAGCTGTAACATTCCCAGGATCTCAGACCCCCTAGTGAGTTATGATGTTGACATCACACCCATGTGCTTTTGTTGTGGGCTGTGCGACACCATGGTGATGGACCTCGCACATCACTTGATACAGGGCTTACTGTTTATTTTATTTTTTCTGTCCCATAAAATTGTGACTGCAACTCTGTGAATTGTTGTTTTAAGTGCAGGTATTATAAAATCTGAAGGCAAAGAATCAGTGCATAAAACTAAAGCCAAAGGAAAGAAGGGAAAATTATATATACATACATATATATAATTATTCTGATCTTTTTATGGAATGTTTGATTACTTTTTAAAGGGAGGTATTTGGGGCCCTCATATCAAGCACAATGTTGATTGTTATTTTTTCTGTTAAGTATTAAGAACGTAATTCTGATCTCTTGCCACTGATGCTAAAAAGATTTATTGACACAGATAATGAAAAATTATTGCACGTCCTGGAGGGCTCCTCATTGGTGGGTGGATTTCATCTCAAGGTCTGACCTGCTGTGGTGTTGGTAGCTGCCTTGAACCCTGGATTAGGGAAGATCCTGCAGTTTTCTTTGTCTTCTAGACCAGAGCTGTAGGTATTTCCAGAGTCTGTCAGGAGGGCTGGAGGAGGGGGCGTTTACCTCCCTTGATCCAGGGATGGAAGTTCAGTATGAAGCACAGGGAGTATGTATGGCGGAGGGTAGGATCTCAAGCCAGCTGTTAAGGTATTGTCAGAGAACACACAGATGCCACGTAGGAGAGGGTCATGGGAAGTCAGGGCAGCAATTGTTCCATGACACTGAGATAGATAACTCTTTCATTGATGAGCCCTAAGACTATTTGAGATCCTGTGAAAAATGGAACTTTCCAAACGTGAGATTCACACGGGGCCTGGAGAGATACCTGTGCCCTGAGGCATTTGGGAGCTGCCCAGCCCGGGCACTGGCAGATTCCTGTCTCCAGTCCCTCCCTCACCCCGGGGCACCCACGGACCTTTTCCCTCTCCCTTGTCTGCTGTGTGGAAGGAGTCGGGATGCCTGTGGGGTGAGTCACTGTTGTTTGTGTGTAGCTGCTGTGATGTGCATTGGTAAAAACTGAAAGAACGTCTTGAATTCCTGGAGAAGGGAGGTCCAGAGCTGGGATGAGTTGGACAACGGGGAGTGGTCACAGGATGAGTTCTTTGATAATGGGAAGCAGGTAGGAGAGGAGGCATGCTCCCCAAGAGGGGGCGCTGGGGTTGGGTGGACATTGTGCTGCTGTCCTATTATGCAGCCCTGCCTGGATCCTACAGTGACCCCTATTTTTTTTTTTTTTTTGAGTTGGAATCTCATTCCGTTGCACAGACTGAAGTGCAGTGGCACGCTCCCGGCCACCGCAGCCTCGACCTGCTGGGCTCCGGCGATCCTTCCGCCTCAGCCTTCCAAGTAGCTGGAACTACAGGTGCACACTACCACGCCCGGCTAGTTTTTGATTTATTGTAGAGACGAGGTCTTGCCAAGTTGCACGGGTGGGTCTTGAACCTGCGAGCTCAGGCAATCCACTTGCCTCAGCCTCCCAAAGCACTGGGATTACAGGCTGAGCCACCAAGCCCAGCCCAGTGGCCACCATTTTTACCTGGGACACTACCTACCTGCCAGACCCTAGCCCACAGGCTACCTCAGAGTTTTCCGACTCCAATGGGTGGACGTCGGTGCCCATGAGGGAACGAGCTGCTGTGATTGTGTGGGTTGGTTGAGCACTGCCTCCCTGCAGGCTGTCAACTGCTTGAGACCTTGTTGTTGTTTGTTCCTTCAAATCTCTGTTTCCTAGGAAATTATAAAATTTGAGGGCAAGGCTGGCTTGAATCGGGGCCTCTCTTTTCCTTTTCCCCACCCTAATCTCTTTTCACTCCCCTCTCCAAAGCACCCCTTGGGAAGAAGGCAGACAGGGAGAGGTGGATGCCGTCATCCTTAGAGACGGGCCAGTGCCTGTGAATTTGCCCCTGGTCAGAAGGGCCTCCCTCCCTGGGGGGTGCCCACTAAAGTATGTTCCAGGCCTAAAAGTCTGTTGGTCAGTCAGTGTGGTAAGTGTAGGGTATGGGGCTCAGAGGAGGGGTAAGGATGCTCTCGGAACACTCTGGAAGAAACACTGTGAAGGCGGACTCAGTCTTGCTGAGAAATCAGAGATTTCCAGACAGAGGTGGGAGGAAACTTGTGGCCTCTGGAAAGCCAATTGAGGTCTTGACACTCCTTCACAGTTCCTGATCGCTGGTTGCAAGCACTGTAGGTCTCAGTCCCTTGCGGGTTAGGCCTGGATCTGATCTCTGTGTTTATAGCAGCCCTGGCTGGCGCCTGGCTGGGGTGTGACGGTGTAGAGCACGTGTTTGTCAACAGGGAATGTCCCTTTACAGTCTTATTTACATTTTTTCATTTTATTTATCAGACTGTTTCCTTGTAGATATCATGAAGGTAAACACCTTCTGGGTCTGCCCAAAGAGTCACAGCTCCCAGAATACTCCGCTGAGACTTCCTGGGTTTTTTTTTTTGCCCTAAGTGGGAAAGTATCTCTGGTTAGTGGGGTGACAGAGCCTGCACCCTGCACCTATGGTATTCTCCTGCATCTCTGGTCTGGGTCACTCTTGCTGCAGCTGCTTCCCGTTGACCCTTGTGAAGCATGTGATATTTGAAGGCCATCTTTCACCAAGAAGAGTCTCTTATACGGACATGGCTGCCTCTGATAGCTGCTCTTGTTTACCTGACCTCCTGGGAGAGGATGTGCCCACTGGAAGGAGCACTGTTGGCTCCGAGAGCAGAATCCAGCCTGTTTCAGGCCTTGGACACCTGGGAATTCTGGAAAAGTGCCACTGCCTGTGCCCTGCCTTTGCCGTCTGAGTGAGGGGTGGCCCTGTCCCTGCAGCAACCTGCCCAGCTGTGGCCTGAGAGCCATCCCTATGGCACTGCACTTAGACATGGGAGACAGGGAAGCCGCTGGTGTAAAGACAGGACGGGACACTCAGGCTCCTGGTCTACCACTGTTCCCTGAGAGTGTCAAGCATCTGCTTATTGCCACAATCACCTAGTGTGTTTGAGCTACACCCCAGGGACCTAGTAAGCCCCAGTTCCAAGAATGGGCTTCACAGCTCAAGTTCAAATTGCACTGGGGTAATTCTGAACACTTGTTATAAACAGCCTCCAGTGGGACCCCAGACAACCGGTCATGGGAAATGAAATGCCATTGCCTCCCTCTGTCTCTCTTTCTCCCCCACCCCCACCCCCAAACTGTTGCATGCACATAATCATTTAGCATATTACAGACAGTAATGATCAGCTGCTGCTTCTTTCGCTAAAACAAAAGGCTTTAAGTTGAAACACGGAGCATTCAGATGAAAGAAAAACTTTATCACGATCAGTTGTTAAAGTTTAGAAAAAGGAGAACGTGGAATTTCATTGTTCAAATGTCTTCCTAAACAGGGTGCATTTTGGAGGTTTGCAAGGGTCTTAGGTGGCCCTTCCAAGGACTAAGGGGGGTGGTGTTCAGAGCTGTGTTTCCATTTGAGCAGCAAAAACAGCACTTAGAAGTCTCCTGTGGCTTTGCACACCCAGCCACGGCTGTGTGGTGCCTCTGACTGCAGTTGAGCTGCCTTCAGATCCCATCCCAGGGTCAGAGAGAGAACTCCCAGCCTCAGCTCATCAGAGGGGAGCCTACTGTCAGGCCTCTGGAGCATGCGGTCCCTGCCGAGGACCACACTGTCCCCAGCTGTTGTACACTTTTGCTTTCCCTCTTTAACCCAGGTGAAATGCTACCACAAGAAGTACCGCTCGGCCACCCGTGATGTCATTTTCCGCCTGCAGTTTCACACCGGGGCTGTGCAGGGCTACAGGCTGGTGTTTGGAAAAGAGGAGCTGGACAATGCCAGCAAAGGTGAGGCACGGAGCTGCAGCCTGGGCACAGGTGGGGAGAGGGGTGCAGGGCGGGCAGCCCCGCATTGTGGGCATCTGCGGCTGAACCCCCTTCTTGGTTGTTTCTTTCACTGTCCTCCCTCTCCTCTCCCCCAAATTCAGCCTGTTGACAAAATTGTTACCAGATCAGAAAAAAGTGGTAATTGATCTGTAGAAGACAAAAGTGAAAGAGAAATGGTTAAGCGACCCATCCTTTCTGTGCCTTGGTGTTTTTATTGGCAACTTGAGAATGGTGCTGTCGGTTGGCCTCAAAGGACAAGATCAATGAATACATTTTGGTTCATCATCTCCAAATGTGTTAAGTTCATTTTTTTTCCCCAGATGACCGTTTTCCTGACTATGGGAAGATTGAATTAGTCTTCTCTGCCACACCTGAGAAGATTCAAGGTGAGTGACTTGGCAGAACGCTGGCTGTTCCGTGATGATGCTGGTGCAAGGTGGGGAGGGCTCACTGGGCTTGCTGTTCTCGTCTCCCACCTTTGCACACATTTGGAAGTTTTTGCAATTAATTTTCTTACGAAAGAGGATGTGGGACAGTGGGAAAGTGGCTTGGAGATAGGAAGGCCCACTGGGATCAGTAAACCCCAGAGGTGGCATGCCTTACCCAAGGTTACTCAGTGGAGGAGGCCTAGGACCTCCAGGACTGGCTGGCCCCATTGGTGTTCCTGAGGGTCCATCCTCAATCTCCTATGAGACTGTTCCAAATTTTTCCTCCTCCCTTCAACAAATAACCAGTGCTTGAAAAACAGGAATCGAAGTACAGTAGGCTGCAAGGATTCCTATGCAAAACACATCCGCCTTTCTCCTAAAAATACACTTTAAAAGAAATCAGTCCCTGATCATCAAGGTGAGTTGTTCAGATCCATCACTGAGATCCACATGCAGGAAGATTTTGTTTCTGTTATCAATGGCAATGGAAAATAATCACCCCTTTTCTATGCTCATTGTTCTAGTTTTAGGCGAGAGCCTTTACGTACAAGGCTTCTGTGTTAAAAGTCCTCCTGGCATTCTTAGAAAGACTGAAGCAGGGAGGAGCATGGATCTGGGATCCTGGAGCCTGGACTCAAATCCTTGGGCTCCAAGGCCCCGTGGGACCTCCATGTCCTCATCAGTGGGGTGGCAGAAGTGGCAGTTAGAGTTCAAGCCTGGCACACAGTGGACCAAAGACCAGTGCTCAGCTTTCCTTCCCCCCGAGTGGTTTCACCTACTGTTCCATGTGTGGAAAACCGTCCACCCTGTCTCTGATCAGTGTCATAGCTCATGGGAGGAGGGCAGTGAAGTAAGAGGCTCCACTTTCCCATGCAGTTAGACTGCTTGCCTGTCCTCGTGGTGCAGTCAGGCGGGTGGAGGTCCCGTGCTCCCCGGGACTAACGCTGCTGCCTGTGCCCCATGTAGGGTCTGAACATTTGCACAGCGAACACGGAGTGATTGTGGACTACAACACAGCAGACCCATTGATCCGCTGGGACTCGTACGAGAACCTCAGTGCAGATGGAGAAGGTGCGTGTGTTCTCTCGTGTGCGGAGTTGCCGAGAAGGGTCCAGGGAAGACAGCCTGCCCGTAGATCAAAAAATCCTGCTGCCTGCTCAGATGATGAAAATCCTCCTATCTTCTCAGAGGTCCAGAATCACACCTCTGTGGGACACAGTCGTGAGTTTTGAGGGCGTTCATGAGAATCAGGCAGGTGGCCAGTCAGCAAAGCTACATCCAGGAGCTTCTTGGCCTGAAATTGTGTGTGCGTTTGTTGCTGGAGACCGTTTCCCCATCTCCCCTCCTTTCCTGTTTGCGTTTTGAGAGCACCAGGCGCTGGCCGTGGGCAGCTTTCCTCCTGTTGTACCACCCACAGGCAACGGCCATTCTATTTTTCTTTCTGTTTGCTTGTTACTCTGGTGTCCCTGTTTTATGGCTGTGGCATTTTAATCGTTGTTTTTGTGAGCCCATCTCACCGAAACATGTCCTGGGTTCACCTATGGGATATACAATTTGGGTCACAACTAGAGGCTTGAAGGAGGGAAGGAATGAAGGGGCAGCCCTGTGCTGGGATTGCCACAAGCAACAGCTGGAAGTTGATGTCAGAGAAGGGAACCAAGGCTTCTTCCTGGCACATATGCTGGTGTTTCATTTTCTTCATCTCACGGCCTGATAATCAGATTTGCTTTGGAAGAGAAATTAAAATGCTTTTTGTCAAATTAGTTTCATCCAGTTGTAAAACAACTAAAAGCAAGTGTTCTGGAAATAACACCCCCAGTGTCTCATCTTGGTGAGTTGCTGAACTTCCAGTGACTCCAAGAAGGTGGCAACTGTAGTCAGTGACAGCGGACACCAGTGGCATGTCCCAGGGCACTGCACGGCTCCTCTCTGCTAGTGTGGGGGAAAGGCATGCCCCTGCATAGGTGGTGGGGTGACATTTCAACTAAAGGAATCATTGGGGCCCAAACACACCTGGACCAGAAGTGGAGACCCACAAATTGAATGTCAGTGCTGTGGGCACTAGAATGCAGATGGCGCCTTGGGCTCAGGGGCCAGGTATTGAAAGGAGAGCCTTCAGAGACACGTCAGCCAGCACATTAAGAGAATTACAGCTGAAAACTTTTAGGAAAATGGTGCATCGTGTCTTAAAAAGATCCGCAGTGCACATTGGAATCTTAAGGCTGTGAGAATGTTTCATTTTGACTTTATTCAATAAGGACAATCAAACTTGATCACAGAGCCCCTTTGCCAGTGATGTCTACTCACGTGCTGCATAGCTATTTTCTATCAATTACACTGTGCTGTTTTCCACTGGAGGAAAGAAGGGTGAAGGGGTGGCTTGTGGAGAAGTGGGTAAATAGAGCATCCAAATCAGAGAGAGAGCTGATTTGGACGCTGAGCAAGACCTCTGAGGACAGCTGATTCAGGATCCTAGGGGCCAGATGAGAAGGGTGGATTTGGCCAGAGCAGTTGTGTGCACCCTGGGAACCAGCGAGCAGGACAATGTGATGAGATGATGAATTAGCGACTGTGCAGAGTCTCCAAAAGACATGGAAACCTGGCATTGCTGTGGGCGCTGTGAAAATGGCATTCTTGCAGTGGTGGACGATTCCTTGTTTGCAGATGGAAGGATGAACCTGAAGGATTGTTGACCATGGGGGAGGCAGCTTTTCTGAAATTGTGGGTCATAGGGCGGGTGGCCTGTGTGCTGGTGTCCAGCAGAGGAAAGTGTGGCTGGCAGCGTGGAGGAAGCCCAGGTGCCATCCCGAGCTGGTGGTATAAGCAGAAACCGCTGAGGACGGTTCTGTACTCAGCCCCTCTGTGGGCTCCTGGCCCCATGACCCACCTGCAGGGCAGGCTGTATTATTCCCACGTCATAACCAGGACTGAAAGCCAATGGGAGCGCAGGGCCACACAACTCAGAAGTCATAAAAGATCCATGCTGGGTTTACATGGAAAAACAAAAGGAAAAAAACAGTTGAGTGTTCATCTCCCCTTAGGGGTTAAGTGAGAAAATGTATGGACGTGTATGAGTGTGTGTGTGTGTGTGTGTGTGTGTGTGTGTGTATGTGTATGGATAGGACTTGCCTTTATAATCAGTGGAAATAGCCCCAGAATCCCAGGGAGCAGAATCAGGGTTAAACATTCTCAGACACAGGAAGTTATCTCCCTCTATCTCCAGAGAGAGAGATACTTCTTTACTTAGTTACTGCCTTGGTCTGTTTGGGCCACTTTAACAAAATAGCATAGCCTGGGTGGCTTACACAACAGAACTGTGTTTCTCCTAGTTTTTTGTCCTGGATCAGGGGGCTGCAAGGTTGGCTTCTGGTGAGGGCTCTCCTCGTTGTAGGCTGCTGCCGACCTGTTCTTCGTATGGCATAAAGGGGGCAAGGAAGCTCTCCAGGTACTCTTTAAAAGGGTACTGACCCTATTCATGAGTGCCCCACTCTCAGATTTACTCACCTCCCAAAGGCCCCACCTTCTAATAGCTTCACACTGGGGGTTAGGTTTCTACATAGGAATTTTGGGTGGGGAACACAAATGTTCAGTGCACAGCAGATACACATTAAGTGTTTATTGAATGATTAGAGTAACAATTTGAACTTTAAATGTCTAAGGCCTTGACATGACAAATGACAATTCCTGTTGGCATATTTTTCATTCTGCATCTCTTGAGCTGGTATTACCGGTGGCAGGTTGTCACTCACTGGACCCTGGAGCAGCCGAATGTCAGGTCCGGGGGGAGCAGAAAGGGTTCCACATTGCCTCCAAAGGAGGGAGCCAGTCAGGAATGGGTGTATAAGAGTCCTGGAAAGAAACCAGAAGGAGCAGAAAGAGAGTGAGGAGGACACGCAGGAGAGGCAGATTCCCAGACAGGCGGGCGGGGATGCGGGAGCACGATGAGAATGTGTGGGCAGCCAGGCTCCCTGTGCAGCCTTATCACAGATTGCCTTGACACAAGTGGGGGGAGTCAGCACCCACTTGCCTTCCTAGGGATGGCACTCAGGATGCCCCACCAGGCTACATTCAGGGAGAGGGGAGAGGGCTGGTTTCCCAGAGGAAAATCCAAGTGCTAGCTCCAAGGATGGGCAGATGGGTGCCAAGCCAGGCAGAGTAACAGACACACTTGAGGGAAACCCAGAGAGTCTGTTGGCTCATGGAGCGGTCAGCAGCTGAGAGCATGCACAGTCACTACTCATCACCATGAGACAGTGGCTTTGCCTGGCCTAGATCCAGCAGATGTGGTGAGCATCACAGTTACAGAAGGAGAGTGGAATGAGGTTCTGGGCATCATGTTCTTTAGGGGTTTCCAGGCTGTGTAAAGCAGCAGAGACCCCCTTTGCAAACAATAGTGTATCAATATTTTTTGAAAATGTAGACTGCAGCCCAGGCTTGGTGACTCAGGCTGTAATCCCAGCACTTTGGGAGGCTGAGGCGAGTGGATTGCCTGAGCCCGTGGGTTCGAGACCCACCTGGGCAACTTGGTGAGACTTCGTCTCTATAATAAATCAAAAATTTGCTGGGCGTGGTAGCACGTGCCTGTAGTTCCAGCTACTTGGAAGGCTGAGGCAGAAGGATCACCAGAGCCTACCATGTCTGCTGGAGGCTGCGGTGACCGGGAGCGTGCCACTGCACTCCAGTCTAGGCGACAGAGTGAGACTCCAACTCAAAAAAAAAAAAAAAAAGAAAATATAGACTGCAGAAAAGAAAGGAAAAGGTCTTCCTATCTTGTTGTCTAGAGATAAATAATCACCATTGATGTATTTCAGGCCCGACTTCTCAACACCATATAAATTTTTCACAATAGGATCAGCCTGTGCATTGTTTTATAACCCGAATTTTTCACTTAGCCCTCTTCTCGAGCATCTGTGCACTCCTTTAAACATTTCTTCCCATGTCCTGTTCATTGATGGCACTGTATTCCACCAGCGGGATGGCCGAAGCGCACCTAATCTCACTGCTGTGCTCCTGTGAGCTTTCTAAGTTCTCACTGTTGGACACGAGGCTGCCACCACCACCTCTGCTTCCAGAACTCTGCAGAATCCCTAGACTTCGGCCTCTTGGACAGCTGTTCTCCAGAAAAAGCAGTTACCCCTGGGGGGAAACTCGTCCTTTGTGAGTTTCCCTTCTCCTCTGCTGTCCAACCTTCTTATGCCAGGACCATAGACCCTCTGGGCTGGGAGTGACCAGAACCACGTGTGCCTCTCTGCAATGAAGACAGGACGTGTGTCGTTTCTTGCCCACACTGGAACAGATTCACCGGGGGGGAGGTTGGTCTGCTGCATCGGTGAGCTCTTACTGCAGGCGGCCCTGGCTCTTGCCTTCTGCCAGCCATGCCTGGCTGGGGCCCCTGGGCTGGTCACAGCCTGGTGGGTGAAAATGGAGTCCCAGCCCTGTTCTTGCCAGGGCTTTAGTCTTCAGAGCTGTCCAGAGCATTGAGGAGTGAAGGGAGGTTTGGCAGCCTCTAAACATTTTCTTTTAGCTAGAAATGATGTATTACAGTCCTCTGTCTTTTACCTACGCCACAGCCTCTAGTCCCTACTGGTTAAACAAAACAAAACAGAAATGTTGCCTTAAGCTGCATTTATCTCTGGAAATCCTTGCCGCCCTGGAATGGAGCCTGCCACAGCTGCCTTCAATCTGGCCGCATTAGGGGAGTGCCTGCCTTTGATGTGTAAGCGCGCGACGTTCTGCTTTCTATACCCAGAGAGGAGCTGGCGTTGAATCTGTTCCAGTGTGGGCAAGAAAAGACACACGTCCTGTCTTCATTGCAGAGAGGCACACGTGGTTCTGGTCACTCCCAGCCCAGAGGGTCTATGGTCCTGGTAGGTGGTGGTTATGGGGGTCAACGGCCGTGTCAGCATTTCCTGAGTCAGCCACTGTCCCTAGGGAGAAGGGAGAAAGTCTGGGGGCATGCCATGAGGCAGCCTGCTGGAAACTTTGCTGTGTTCTCATAATCCTCGAGAGAAGCTGTGAGCCCATTTTAGAGATGTTGGAAGCTGGTCCAAAGAGAATCAAAAGTTAGGAGCTTGTGTGGAGGCCCAGAAGCCTTTTTGGATTGCACGCTGTGGGCGAGATCACACAGGACATATGGCTTGGTGTGGAGGCCCAGAAGCCTTCTGGGATTGCACGCTGTGGGCAAGATGACACAGGACAGGCTGTTTCCTCTCCTCATTTGAGACTGGGACTTTGCTGAGTGTCCCATGATGTCACACGAGAGGGCTGGGGGGGTTTCTTGCTCACAGGATGCACCTGCCCTGTCAGGACTGGATTTGCTGTGATGGGGTAAGGAAATGCCCCACAACAGGGCATAGGCCCCTGAATTTGGAAAGTCACCACCACGAAGGTAGTGGGAAAGACAGATCCCATTAATCCCTCCCTCCCTGGCCCAGAGTGATGAAGGCTGACAGCCTTGCTTCCTTTTGCCTCCCACCATCGGGCCTCAGCCCCTCCAGGCTGTATTCTTCCTGCAGGGTTCTGCAGCGAGGCTCTGCAAAGCCCTGGGTGCCCACACTGCCACGCCCCGTGGAGAACATCTCATCTTCCCCCCGGATATCCCCACGGCATTGGAGCCGGTGGTCACACTCCCCATCGGGATGCTCTTTGCTTGCTCCGATGAGCTGTGTTCTCGTTCAGCTTCCGAGTCTGTAAAATGGCCTGTTTTAATTTGATGATCCCGAAGAGATCCCCCTCCAACTCTGTGAGGTTTTTGTTATGGTATATGCAGTTTGTCATTTTCACACATCTTCCATCTCCCTGAGAAATGTCAGAGCTCTGATGTAGTGGCGGTCTCAGGGAGAGTGAAACAGAACAGATCCTGTGGTTGGGAAGACAGAGATAGACGTGTCAGCCACCACAGTGTGCCCCATGTACCGTAATTGGGTTATGTGCCAGGAATTAGGAAAGAATCAAAGAGAAACAGCTACTCTGCCTGAACAGTCCAGGGAAATTCATGGAGAGGGTGGCCTTTGCAGACAGGGACCTCGGTTAAGAGGTGCAGGCAGGGAGCTCGGGTTAGGGGTACAGGCAGGGGGGCTCAGGCAAGGGGTGCATAGCCCTGGGCATGGGTCATGGGGACTCAGGCAAGGGGTGCATAGCCCTGGGCATGGGTCATGGGGACCCAGAAAGACAACAGGGCCAGTGGATGCCCTGGAGATGTCAGAGTCTGTAGCGAAGGGAAGGTAAAACAGGGGCTTATGGAGCTCCCCTGGCAAGAACTGAAGGAGGTGTGGACTTAGGACAGGGCTCTGGGGTTGGAGAGTAGAGACCTTTGGCTGCCTAGGTGGTGGGCGAATGAGACTCCACAACAGATTCAAAGGAAGGGGTGAGGGGCAGGGAAACTTTAAGAGTGGCCAAGGGTTAGATGTGAGGGCTTGCTCTGTCACTCTTGCCCTTGGTTCCTTGCCTTGACCTAGGACATTTTGAGCAGAGCTCAACGGCTTACCCATCTAGAGGTGAGCAGGGTGAGGGTTGTGGCATTGCCAGGTCTGGGCTCTGCCAGTTGAAGTGAATGCCTTGATAAACATACCGAAGTCTAGGCTTTAAAGCGCCCACAGTCTGGGGCAGACAACCTGAGGAGATTCCCATTTCTCCGCACCTTTCACAATAAGATGCTGTCCCGAAATGGCTGCACCATCCCCTCAGGACACTCTGCTTCCAGAAATGGGCTGCAGTCAGGACACGTTGGGTCAGGAAGTGCTGGCTGAGGATGTATGCAGAGCTGGCCAGGAAGTGCCATGCCAAATTGCAACCTTTCAGGTGTTGCCATTTTGGAAATGGATTAGAAACTGAAGTTGTTGGGTTTTAAGTTTTGGAAAAGCAAAGCAAGTTTTGACAACTTGGTGGGAGGAGGGGTCCAGGGAAAGCCAACAGATGAAATCTCATGTCCTGGCCCTGCTCTCTGCAGAGTGCTTGGGCACACTGGCACCCTGCGTCTGTGGCCTGGGTTCCTCTTTGACAAGATGGGAAGCTGCCGCCCAAGCATCCACAACTGCCCCGGGACCTCACGCAGTGTCTGGTTTGACTCTCTGCACCAGACAGGGGAATATTTCCTGAGACCTTGCCCCCAAACCAAGGTTTTCTAAGCATTCCTTGCTTAGTCAGTTCAAATGAAAAGCAGCTCTCCTCAGACATGTCCATCACGAAGTGAAGATGGACCAAGGGCGTGCAGCCCTGCTTGGAGCCTCAAAGAGCGCCGCCCTCTTTAGCTTGTAATTGTGAAGCAAGGCTGTAAGCCTCTGACCCCTAAACCCAAAGCACCCCTTCCAGGTGTGGTTCCATGACCCAAACAATGAATCCTCCTAAATGTCACCAGAGAAGGGACTTCAAGCATGACTTGAGAGCACAGCAGCTAGGAAGGAGGGCACTGCTGGCTTCCTACTCTCTGAAGCATGAGACGCTGTGTTAACCACGATCAAGTCATGGGGGGGTTGCTTTTAAATACAGACAGGACCGGTCAGAAGAGTAAGGGGGACATTACGGGCAACTGGAGGAGTTATTCCGGTTCCTGAGATGGTGTCCTATTGTGTTAGTTACTTTTCTAGTCCAAGAGGAATCAGAAAAATTGCCTCCAAATGTATGTTGTCTAGCACAAGGTTGCATAAACTAGTCCGTGTAAGTCTCCCAATCATGGTATCCTGCCTCCCTGAAGGAAGCAGGGGAACCAGAGTCATGGGTGATGGGAGAATGCCATCAGGTGACCCCAAAATCCCACGGTAGGGGGTGTGTCCTGTGTGCACAGGAAAGGGTCTGGAGGGTGGTTGCTTTGCTGTGTTATGCACTGAGTGTGTCTTCTTTGAGGCCAGCTGAGTCTGCCTCTCTCTCCTCACCTTCCTCTCTGCTGTTCACCATCAGTATCTCCTCTACTTTGTGAAGACCACGCCCGCTTAACCAACATGCACAGTGATTCATGCCCCTGCCCTACATTCTGTCTCTGAAGCTGCCTATCATTGGACTCTATTAATACCCACCTGTGGGGACTAAAGTCACTTGTTTTTCTACTGGTGGGTTCCCTGAAAGTAAACCTATAAGAGGGCTCCAACCTCACAGCCTCCTGGTACCCTGAGCCACACAGCATCACACAGTCAGTGTAAGTGGCAGAGTGTATGTGTAGACCCTGATGTGCAGAGGGTTTGGTCCTTACTGTTCTTGAAAAACTCTTGCTGACACCCTTTTACCAAGCTACATCTGAGTCAAGCCCCTCTTCCCGGACATGCTCTTCCATCAGCAAGGTGGCCGTGTGAATGACACTCAAGTCAAACCTAGTGAGTTCTGTCTGTGTCCTCCCTGGGGAGAACCTCTTTCCGTAGCTAGGAAGAGGCAGGGTCGCAGCTTCATTTTGCCTCCTCTTTGCTGTTCTCCCAAGTCAGAGAAGTCCCTACGGGCTTTAAGTGTTTGCTAAACCAAATCAAAAACATGAGAGAGAAGGGGCTGGGATTGAAGTAAGGCAGCGCCTCTTTGCCTCCCATGTACGTGTGGGAGTGTCCCCAGCATGCTTGGTGTCCTCACCATCCTCAGCCCTTGGCTGGAAGGGGAAGGCATATGTGCGTCCACTCTCTCTTCTCTTTGGAGCTTAGAGAATTGTCTGGAGAGGCCGTTGAGGTTATGTGTGCAAGACTGTGCTGTGTGTTCCTCTCTTTGGAAAGTGCTGCCAATCAGAGAGAAGCTAGGTGTTCCCAAGGGAGGGAAAAGGGAGACTTTCATACAATAGGGGCAGCTGGGATGGTCTCTTTGACTCGGTCTTTTTGTCTCTCTGGGGACAGGCATCCCATATACCGAGGTGCACCTCATGCTCTGCCTCTGCTCCATTTGGGCCATCGGGGCCGAGGAGGGAATGCACACGTTGGTTCTCCTGCCATTTCTGGTGATGCTCTCTTGGTGCTGGTGCTGATCTTGGGAATATTGATGTTCTTGGGGTCAGTGGCTTTCAGACTCTGTGCCTGTGACTCTAGCACTCCACCTTGGTTCTTAAGGAGCAGCCCAGCCTCTCTGCAGTTGCCCCCTGCTGGAACCCCCCACAGCTGCTAGCCCCGCCTTGAACTTCTTCTATTTTTCATATTGGGGTTCTGGATACAGATTTATTCAAAGACTGAGTCCTGCCATTGAAAGTTGTGTGGTTGTTTTGGGGACTATAGATAGTTAAAGTTGTTTTTAAATTTTGACAAACAAGACTCTTGATGTTAAACACACGCACACAGTTGCATGTAAGTCATCTTTTATTCTCTTCATAGGTCTAAGGACACAGGGGGACGGCAGTTGTTATACTCTGTTACTGTTCTCTGATATGTCATGGAGGGCAAGAGCATGTGAAGTAGAAGACAAAGGTGTGGGATAGCCGGCGGGTGTGTTCCTTAGATTATTTAATATAGTTACAGAGGATATTTTTGTAAAGCATCCAGCTATTTCTTGAAGGTCAAGGTCACTGTAATGGCCATGTGTGCTGTTATATAAGAAGAGTGAGCATCAAGGGGTCTTCAGACTTGCTCAGCGTATCATGTGAATGGAGTAACTCTGGCCAGCTCTGTGGATGAAAGCTGGTTGTGCCATGCTCCTTGCTCCCGACAGACATTTTGATGGGTGGAAGATGCACGTCAGGCAGAGCAAAGCTATGAGACTGCCCTGGTCTGCTGCCTCACCACAGTGATCTCCCTAGAGTTCCATTTTTGATGGGGGAGGTCTGTCATGTAGATCCCTGAACCAGGCTAGGAGACAAGGTGGCCATTCTGCTGTGTGGACCAGGGTGGGATCAGAACATGTCACATAGAGGAGCCAGCGTCAGGGCCAAAGGTGGGCATCCAGTGACAGAAAGAGGCAGGTGCTCTGGCCAGAATTGAGAGGCAAGACTTAAACGGTGAGGTCCTAAGAGACTGATGGGGAGCTCGGAGAAGGCCATTGACTGCAGGAGCTGAGAAAGCAGGTGTCCTTGGATAAGAGGAAGGTGACCTGAGCAATTGTCTAATGCCTGTCCTGCCTGCAGCCTGGCAGTTGTGGATGCTGGGAGACTTCTGTCCACTTGACAGGGCCCAGATGCAGTGGACTGCTGTCTCCAGGAAGTTTTTTCTACATACCCAGAGCCAGAAATATATAATGTTTCTTTTTATGTGTATGGCATTAACTTGTTAACAAAGATAATACACCCTTTGACATGTGTAGTCTTTGGACTTCAGTGTGGAGAATTTAATTTAGTGGTGGTAACATTCCAAGGAACATTCTACTATGAAAATCCTATCATATTTATTTTTATCAGTATTGGATATGAGCAAATTTGTACCTGGAACCTATTCTCACTGAAATTCGGCTAAACAGAGCAATAGCAATATTTGTTGTGGACTGTAGGAATTCTGCCAAGATTTCAGTAGCCATCCTTTCCCATTGGTGGTGTCAGTGGGTGATGCTTTGCCCTTGCTGGTGTCGGTGGTGATGCTTTGACTTTGGTGGTGTTGGTGGTGATATCATTGGTGACATTTTGCCATTGGTGGTGTCAGTGGCAATGTCGGTGGTGATGCTTTGCCCTTGCTGGTGTCAGTAGCTATATGTTGGAATCAGATTAGGAGTGGGTCCCAGTGACCATAGATGCTGCTGGACTCTTGAGTATGATGAGGCAGGATGAAAAAGAGAAAAGGGACCCCCCAAGAGTTAGAGTCAATCTGGAATCTTTCCTGAGTGGGGGGCAGAGGCTGTGAGGGAACCATCTTTCTTGTAGTATTGAAGGTATGTTGTTTGTTGTTGCACATATAAAATACTGCTCTCTTGATAATTATAGATCACAGGACATGGGCAGGTCATCTGGGGAGCGAAGGCAGTGCGGTCCCCTTCTGGGGAGTTCATTAAAAGAAACCAGAAGGTCTTTGTGCCTGTGCAGTGGCCTCTGTTGGACCCTGGATGCCTAGTCTCCACCCCCTGCCCCATGCTGGACATTATCAATACTGGGGTGTTGCAGATATGCAACTGATTGGGAGACTCACAGCCCTGAGCAAAGGCCAGGACAGGGCTGTCACTGCGAATGGCTGTTATAATCAGAGCTCACCATTGCTGATTGCTGGCTGCAGTCTGCACACTGTTCTCAGCCAGCAGCTTGCATTAATGTGTTTAATCTGTACTGCAGTTTGAGGTGTCATACAGCTAGATGGTAAAGCCTGAGGTAGAGATTCGGCCATCAGCTGTGACACTCCCAATATGCTGAGGTCAGTGCATGCAGGAAGTAGCCTGATACAGGTGGGAAGCTAATAGTGTGATGGGTACATCCAGGACCCTGGGCACCCAGAGTCCAGGGCAGGAGTTAGGATGCCAAGAAGGGGAGGGAGGACTGACAATAAGTTCACCCATAACGGACTCTCTTGACCTGTATACAGCAGGAGAGGCTATCTGCTGGGAGGAGGCAGCAGTATAAGTCGTGGGGGCCCCGGGACCCTAGAGGGCTTGACAACAGGTGGTGCTGGGGTGGGCAGTGTGGTATGTCCAGCGATGAGAGGACCCAACCAGCTAGGGTCCATGTGATTTGGGAGGTGTGCACATCAGGAGATGCGCGGGCCATAGTCAAAGGAGACAGCAGTGCCTGTGGGTCTAGATGGGTTACAGGAGGAAGCACAGTGGATCCATGCTGCCCTTGATGTCCTAGAGTTGGTGCTGGAGGGCATCGGCTCCAACTCCACAGGGCTGAGGGAAGGACCCGATGTATGCGGGGAAGAGCAGGAGCCCAGGAACCGTAGCGGCCACAGGAGAAGGGTGAGGGCTGGCCGCCATGCCAGAGGAGCTCAAGACTTTGAAGGCATGGTGGAAGTAAACGTCATGTCATGAGAGATGCTAAAGTCAAACTGAAGAAAATTCTGTCAAGTCCAAAGAGTCAAGGCCAGGGCCCCGATCAAATGTTGACAGTTTTCCGGGGTGTTAACTTAGGCCAAAGCTGGCTATGAATGTGAGGGAGAGGCTGGGAAGGGAGGTGATGGCAGCCACTTGGACTGGGGAACGCTGTAGCACACGTTTCCTGAGAGAAAAGAGCTTTGGGTGGAAGCAGCGTGATGTAGGGGCAGCTTTGCCTTTGCCTGCCCCTCCCCAGCCTCTTGGTACACAGCTGCCCCTCTGAGGGGCCTCTGGGAGGGCCATGTCTGCCCAGGCGGACACAGGGATCCTGTGGGCTCAGTGCTGTGGGCTGGCAGGGATGTCAGCTTGGGAGGATGAGTCTGTGAAGAGAATGTCCAGAGAGTAGCAAGCAGTGGAGACAGCGGGAAAATGGGTGGACAGGGGACTGCATTTGCTGAGAGTCAGTGGTGCCATGTTTTAAAATCAGAAGTGATGATAATTTAGATGCCACTTGCTTGTGTCCCTCCTTATGAAAAAGGACTTCACAGGAGGCCCTGTCTGTCACTGTCTGACCTGCAGGCCAGATCGTTTTCTCCCCAGAAGCTGTACCTGATCTTTCCAGATGGGCAGTTTGCTTTTTGCTTGGATTTCTACCCTTGGGGTGATCTGACCACAGCATCTGTCACTCCCTTTGTCACTAGCTTCACTCTGTGACCAGTGCACCGAAGAGAGTGTCTTCCCCATCCTGGGATGTCCCATACCCAGGCATTGTTGCAGAAACCACCTGTCTTCCTGGGGTAGATCCTGCGTCTGTGTCCCACTGGATGCTTGACGTTGAACCTGTGTGTGGTGTGCATGCTTTAGACTGGTCACTGTTGTTTTCTCAATGTACCCTTGGGATATTCTTGTTATTTATTTACTTTTTTTTGAGGCCAGACTCGTATCACAATGGTCATTATCCCACCACATAAATTCACCATTTTAATCATTTAAAAAATGTAAATGTTGGATTCTTAGTTTATTCACGAGGTCATGCAACTGTCACCATTTTCTAATTCAAGATCATTTCCATCACCCCAAATGAAGCCCTGTACCCATTAGCGGTCACTCCCAATTCCTCCCTTCCCCAGCCCCTGGCAACCACTAATCTACTTTTTTTCTTTATGTATTTTCCTCATTCTGGGCATTTCTCATAAATGAAGTCATGTAATGTGTGGTCTTTGTTACTTGCTTCTTTCACTTAATGTAAGTTTTCAAGGCTAATCCATGTTGTGCTTCATTCCATTCTGTGGTGGGATAATGGCCGTTGTGTAGGTATGCTACATTTTCTTTATCCATTTATCAGCTAATGTGCATTTGCGTTATTACACTTTTTGGCCAATATGAATAATGCTGCTGTGAACTTTCTTGCATATATTCTGACCTTCAAACATTCTTATGCCGCTGATATTTTCTACTGCTTTTTGAAGTTCCCCGTCTTTCACCATCCTTCTAATTGGTTTCCCTTTCTGGAAGTTTCTTCTGCCTTTATGGAGTCCCAAATAGGAATCATGCTAAACATTCTACAGGCCTCCTATTCCACTTGGCTACCTATTTCCAGAGATAGTTGAAAAACCCATCAGTCTTTCTTCATTAGATATACAGTTGACCCTTGGACACCATGAGTTTCAACAGTGCAAGTCCACTTATATGCAATTTTTTTTCAACCAACTCAGATTGAAAATACGGCATTCATGGGGTGTAAAACCCGCATATCCAGAGGGCCTACTTTTTCTGTTCTTGAGTTCTGAAGGCCTGACTTCGGGATTTGAATATGCATGGGTTTTGGTATATTGACAGGGTTGGGGAGGGTTTGGTCCTGAAACCAATCCCCCAAGTAGACTGAGGGATGACTGTGCAAAAAAATTACAACTCTTCAGGATTAAAAGGTTTGAGGCCTTTCAAAACACTCTGAGCCACAGAGCTGCCTTCTGGTCAAACATCAGCAAAGCTTCAAAAGACCACATTGTTTCAAGAGAAGTTAATACCAACAGCCTGTGCAGGCTCCATATAATCAAAACCCACTAGCAGGGAACATATGGAAAATGAGCGTGTTCTGAGCATGCCTGCTCTCTGGCCATCAGCTACATAAACAACAAGATCTGAAGACCAATGGGTTCCAGTTGTCATATATTCAACTCATTGACGAAGCTGTCATTCACATGAAGAAAATTCACCCTCAGCTACCAAAAAAAAAAAAAAGCCCAAAACACCCGAAAGCCAACAACACCCAAATCAAACCCAACCCAGAATAACATTAAAGGACATGCTCTTTAGAACACATAAACTAAGCCTTCAGCTTCTCTGTTAGAAATGGAAAAAAGAGCCCTCTGGTCAGTGTGCAAATGTTTTGTTCTCTTACTCGTTATTAGTACCCTAGCTGACATTTTTCTTGCACAGTTTTGTGATGCAAAGTTCTAATTTCAAGATTTGTGTCCTGAAGAAGGCTAGGACCCCCTACCCATATCTGGGCATAGAGTTAGCTATAATTTGGCAAGACCCTAGATGCTTAGGAGAGACAGACATTCATTTCAGTCCTCAAGCCAGGTTATTCAAATATCTGCTCCTAATCTCTTTCCTTTGATGTGTGTTCTTTAAAGCAAACTATTTTGTGGTTAAGTTAGTCACTGCCTTTGTTGCAGTGATCTTGTCCTTTGCAGAGTGGGAACAATATGTTTCTCTTGATGGGAAAGTGTGTTAGTCAATACCCTTTACCGAATACCAATTTAATACAACTTTTTGCACGAGAAGTACATTATGTCCCATCATAAAAAGAGATCCTTTTTCCCAAGGGTGAGTTTTACCTTAACATCCTGTAAATAATGTGTGCCTCTGTGACTATCTCAGGTGATTTATAGAAGATCTGTTACCTTCTGTCTGTACTTATGGTCTAGGTATGTCCTCTGTCCTCTGGACAGCTGATTGGGAAGTGGCATTTAGAAGGGTTTCCATTGTACTGTTTGTGGGAACCTGAAGGCATCAGAATGGGTTTTTGCTTGTTTGCTATGGCGTGTTCTGTTCATTTAAAGAGTAAAAGCATGTGGCCGGTGCCGTGATCAATTTTCAGCCAAAGCAAAGGGCTGTGCCACCAGCTGACGCCCACCTATGTTGAATGGAATGAGGCCTGAGATGAAAAGGATTTGCTCCACAGAGCACGGAGGTCTGGGATGTTCAGGGAAACCACACAAAATATGCTGTATGCAATTAACACTAACGCTATGCTCTCAGCCACATTGAGTGCAGCAGCAGAAACCGCTCCCAGGAGATGAAGGGTGCACAGCAGAGATTTTTCTGGCTGGTTATTTTGAAGACAGCAAATGGAGGCCGAACCTGTGGTGTATAAAGTTGCTAAGGTTGGTGCTGGTTCCTGACATCCCTTCAGAATGCTCAGGACTGAGTGCAAAAGCCACTGGACTTCTTAGAGGAACTCTTGTCCCCGCCTCCTCAGCCTCCAGGGTTCAAATTTCACTAAACCTGATTGCACTAAACCCCACCCTTGTGTTTACATTGCACGGGCCTTTTTGGCAGAATCAAAGTCCCTGCATAGCCAACAAGATCTCTTACGTTTCACGCTGGCTGGAGTGGGAGGCCAGGTGCCCCAGGAGAGAGGCGGCATGCCCCACACCACAGGGATGCCGCTATCCTGTTGCTGAGGGCTTTCTTTAAGGAAAACCGAGGCTAGCAGTTGCAGACTCAAAGAGCTGCCTGGCTGCTTTGAAGGAAGGTAAGCAGGGAGTGTGTGCACACGTGTATGTGCGTGTGTATGTGGCTTCTGCAGCTCTGAACCTTGCCAACTCGCCAGGACTTTCAGGGGGCCAGAGAGGGTGGTAACCAGGAGGAGAGGAGGTGATGGGGTAGAAAAATCACCAGAACTGAAGCTCTAACCTGGCAGAAAGGAATGTCGTTCGGAACTTGTCTAGGAATGCCTTTATTTGTTTGCAAGTTAGAGGATATCACTTACCTGCTGCTTTTGGGGGAGGAGTTCTGTTATGGCCTGACATGGAGTGTGTGTTCGGAACTCTCTGGCTGCCTCTGTGGCCGGCCAGCTCAGGTGGTCTCCGATGAGGCCAACAGGACCTTCTATTTTCCTGGCCCAGGTCAAGTGTGTTTTCACAGTTAGGAGTGTCTAAAAAGAAACTGGGCAGCCTGGCCAGCAGGCCTCTGAGATGGGCGCCTGCTGTATGTCCAGCGTGCACTTGGGCATGAGGGGTCTGCCTGTGGAGTTGCCCTGGCCCAATCTGCTGTTTGTGCAGCCGTCAGGGGCACCTTGGCCATGTCCGGGACACGCCTGCCGCAGTGGCACTCAGAGCCCAGGCTTCTTTATCGCCGCATTCCAGAGCCTCGCCCAGGAGACCACGGGAGGGTTTGGAATCCAGCCGGCTCCAGCTGCTGTGAGGTGGGCGCCTTCCCTGCCCAGAGAGGTGGTTTGTGGCTGGATGGGCACCACCCTGCCCTTGCATTTGTTATTTTTTTCTCCTGCTCTGTATTTTTCCAAGAATTTACAGCCTGCCTTGTTTTTGGAGAATATGAGCACAAAGCTCAGCTTTACTCCAAAGGGAGGGATTTTCCAGTGCTCTCTTGGACAGGCTTGGTGCAGTGGCCTGGTGTTACTACCTGCAGCTTCTGTCCTGCCCTCAGTGCTACCTGTCTTGCAGCTCAGAGCGAGGTTTTGTGTCCGGGAGCTCAGGACCAGTGAGGTTGCTCTCCAGGGAGGCTGCGCACCAAGAGAAGGATGGCTTAGAATGGAATTTCTTTTGGAACTCCACCCAAGGAGAGACGTAGAGGTTGCCTCTATAGAGTAACAGTTTACCATCTTTTTTTGTTTTGTTTTGTTTTTGTTTTTGTTTTTGTTTGAGTTGGAGTCTCACTGTGTCACCCAGACTGGAGTGCAGTGGCCGCTCCCGGCCACTGCAGCCTCGACCTGCTGGGCTCCGGCGATCCT